>VCNE01008237.1:0-19981 GCA_009869805.1 Oncopodura yosiiana
GTATGCATATAAACTAGTTTGCATGCATAAAAACTAGTAAATATGCATACAAACCAGGAATTATGCATATACCCTGGATGAATTTAGTTATTTTGCATACATACTAGTTATTATACATATTAACTGATTGTAGAAACAAACGCTAACATATATATTTCTTGATCGAATCATAGAAGAGTTGTCGTTTCTTCATGCATGATGCTCGACCAACAAACAAGAAATCAGTTGACATAGACATTTATTGAATTTACATGTTTCATATCTAAAAGGCAATCGGAAATGTTGAAGGAATAAATGTCCTTGATTTTCATAGAATGTGACATCATATGTACATATAGATCTTATTATCCCACAGGAAATGAGTTTTATATGTAGATCTATACTCCCACAAGCATTAATCATTTATCCTATCATCCATCCAATTACGACACATCATTAATTACCTATCTTTCACTTACACAACATAAAAATCCCAAGATGCCAGTAAATAAATTTATGACATAACATTAACACAAATTTAGGACATTTTAAGAGCAGTGTAATATCCTGTACCAAATGGGTACAAAGATCATAAAATAAACTCAGTCAGTCAGTAGTCCTTATATACTGCAACCACTACTAGTTAATACTACTGAATTCTATGTTTAGACACAGTTATGTAAACAAAATCTTTCTTGTCACACAAGAAAATATTCCTTCATCCTACATGTACACATCTCTTATGATGCATCAGTAGTAGTAGTACAGTGTGAAGAAACTAAAAAATAAGTGGCAAGAAGTAAACATTAGAGAACAAAGTACATAGGAAATTAAGCAAATATTTGGAAATAAATCTTTAGCATTTTTATATATCATATGACATGTGGGTGAGCAGGTAAAGTTGATACATCAGCAACATTTCGTCATCATATATAGCAACCCAGAAAACATTTTATATATTTCGATTTTTTTCTCTAAACTAAACTCTTCTTTAGGTACCTCTCTCCCTACATATTTTCTTGATACTAGAAAAACTACATCATAAACAATGATCAATACTGTTGTGCACATTATGTATTCACTTCTAAAAGCTCGTTTAGCTCTTCTGTATCATACTTTTTTTCTTGAAATCCATAAAGAAATATTGTATTCGTCCCACGTAGACAAGAAATCCTAAACACTCTACTGTTATATATGTATTTCTCCTTCATATTTACGATGATGTCAATAATGTAACGGTAAGTTTAGCCACGTAGAAATAAATCAAATCTAGAATCTGTCCAAGTCACAGATGTCAAATGTTTCAAGGAATAAATATATACACATCTCTCTCATATCTATATAGAAAAAGTACAATAAAACTGAACTAAGGTAAGAGCTAAGAGTGAAACAGTCGTTGTTCTCTGGCAAAGATTATATTTGAAATGTCATCTATATAGAATATAAAAAGTCCATTTGAGTTTTTTTTTGTCGTCGTAATGTCTAGTGTGAACCAGAATGAAGAACATTTTTGGTTTTTATCATTTCTACCACATTTACTGTACATATCATAGTGCACACATTACAATCTCATATAGAAATGTGTGATACTGTTCAGTCAAAAGTGAGATGAATGAGACTGAGACTGCAGCTACTGCATTTAAAGAGAAATGATAACCAACAACGTGTTGTAGTAACAGAAGAAGAGCAAAAAGTGATACGAGAAGAAAATTGTATAAAGAGAAGGTTTTCCAGAAACACGCGTCAGTTGAGTTTTATTCTTACAACAGGCAACAACTAACTTACTTCAAAACATTTTCAGAGTGACAAGTAGTAGTGAACTAAAGAATAAATTATTTCTTTGATAAGGTAAGTAATACCTATACTAAATATCTTACACTCTAAACTTGACATTTTGGTGACAATGAAAAGACAGTGACGCTTGGCAAGAAAAGTCATAAAAAATATAATAATCTTCTTAAAAGCATTTGTAGTAGTACACTTTCAAGAGCGACAGAGTGGGAACACATTTTGTGCACAAATCTCCTCAAGTTTTACAAAACACAGCAAGAAATACATACAATAAGTTCTTTTGAGATTTCACTTGGAAAAGCACTTGACTAAAAGAAAAAAAAATACAATAAACACATTCCTTTCTCTTAGAAGCGATCTCCTGATCTTCAGCAGACGAGTTTTTTCTATTCTCAGGCAGCCCCAAAAAATGACTGTTAGATAGAATTTTTTAATTATTTTTAATAAATACTAGCACTCTTTAACTGTTCGGAAACGAAAATAAAAAATGTTAAAAACTCATTGTTGACCTCACGATCGGTCAACAAAGATGACCTGTTTCTTGCTGAATTTGAAATTTAACATGCAAGTAAATGGGAATTTCATTACAACTTTTCCCAAAAACGCACGAACGGGCACTAACTTAATTAGTACCATTCGATTACACATAAAATCTAGTTTCTGACCTGTAGTCGCTCACTGCGCCCGTGCCTGCGTTTTCGAAAAAACTTCAAAAAAGTAATGAAAAAATATGACAAAATAGTGAAGAAAAAGCTGCGAGAAGAGCGCTAGCTTTAGTTTTTGCAATTTATTCCAATTTAATGTAATGAAAATTTGGCTTATTTCTACTCCTAAATTCAAGAAAAACTTAGTTTCATACATTTTACTAACTTAGGAGTCGAACTAAGACGAAAAATTAAATAATTGCATTACTAATTAACTGCTAGAGTGATAAAGTTTTGGTAATGTAAATATTTACCAAAACACATCTCATAGCAGCTGGACTCTCGGCGCGAAGTTGTAGAGTGTGTGTAAAATTGATTTGGGGCTAGTCAAGACCGAGTAACGCCTGAATTTAAGAATTTTCTCTCAGCAGTTGAAGTGCACCTTTTTTCACATAAAATCTCTGGATTTTATTTCCAATAATACAAATGCTAATGTCTATTGTTCTTCACTACATAAAAAGTGGCAATGTTGCTTCGATTGTTGTACTAAAAAGAGAAACCTGTCGAAAGTTATTATTACAAAAGATTTTGTAAAAACTCTTTAGACAGCAAGCTTTTATCCAAAGTAATTTGATTACATACTAGGCATTAAATTCTTTCTTACACTATGACATTTTGTATAATACACAAACACATTGGAAAAAAGTTTCCTCATAAAAAAACTTTCATTATATTGCCTTACGTAACTTTACACTATCAGAGATGAGGAAACTAGGATTTATGCTTTTATAAATAGTGATTTTGATAGCTGTTGCATAAAGCCCCTATAAGAGTGAAAACATGTTGCACAGGGCGAATAATGGAATTATTTCTCAAGGAAAGAATCCAATTAATCTTTGCTCAATATATATATATATATATATAGCTTGAGGAAAATTTTAGAGGATGAAAGCATATGCATGTCGTTCTTTTATAGAAGTCTAAACCAATGCTACTGTTTGATTTGATTTGACTATAAAGAATAATGATATGTAGTCCCAAGAGAATATATAGCTTGATAGTGAAAAGTTGGTCCATTTGAAACTATATATGTAGGTCTCTGATTTTGTCTTTAGAACTATCAACCATTTACGCTTTTATGCTTTTTTCCATTTGCTTGTTGAAGAATCTTGAGTTGAAGATGTTGTAGCATGTGTGCAAGACGAAAAATATTGCTTTTCATTCAACAAGATTGAACTCTTCAGTGAAAGACATTGATGGTTTGGTTAGTGCATCTCTGCCAAAAATTCAAAGAGAAGTGAAGGTCATATTATAAGGTTTAATATCATTGCACTGCTCTTTTTCTCTATCTAGGAATCAAATATATATTTCTGCTTAGAAATTCAAATTGGAAAGGAAATGTAGAAGCCTAAAGTATTAATTTCTACGTAGATATATATATATATATTTCCATGTAAAAAAAGAGATGCTAGATTTTGGAAAGCATAAGTAAGCAGGATGGAAGAGATCAAATCAAAGCTGTAAAGTGGAATTTCGGAGATTGAAACGTACTGGAATCTCATATGTCATAGTCACAATATCAATAGTAAGGTAAAAATAAGAGATATACGTAGGAAAACTATATTTCAAAAAGACTCTATGATTTTTCCTTGTGAAGAAACGTCTCATTCATACGACTCTGAAGAAAAAACATGTAGCTTCTTTCAAAAAAAATATCAAGGGTATATTTGGCAAGAATAGAAGCCTTAATAGAAAGTTTGTGTCATATTCACCAATAAAGAATTTTTTTATATCTCATTCTTTCCTTCAAATACCTAATACTAGTATTTGATGCTGCTCATTTAGACGCTTGTTCCAATAAACTTACTGCTCAGCCTTTAAAACTTTTTTTATCTTTAATGACTTCAAAGTACATACGTTGTACTATACATACTCTAAGTTGGAATTTTTACAGTGAATGAAAGAATCTAATAAAATACCTGACAAAGTACCTAATGCTGTACATTCCGTTCCAAATTCATTTTTAGACAAGTTGTAGATATGTCTGTGTACTAGAAAACGAAATTAGTAAAGAAGTTTTCAAAGAAATTGTAGAGGAAAAGGCAGTAGTACTCTAGTACTCTTCAATAGAGAGTTAATAAGAGTATAATGAGACATTCTAGTGATATAGAAGTATCTCACTACTACTTCTATTTTCACAAGTTTTTTCTTGTGAACATGCAAATAATAATTGCTTATTATGCTAATCTTTGACAACTTAGATCAAAATGAGAAAATTCAATTTACAAGATCTGTTTTGTATTATATATAGTACTTATAATATACTACGAAATAAATATGAGCATGAATAAACTATCAAAGGACCTAACTTACTTCATAATGTTTTGAACATTGAAAACTCAAACACATGAAAAGTTGAAGCTTCTATATATACTTTATAGCTCTATATAAGAAGGTAAATAAAAGTTTATTGTGAATGGAAACTTTCATCATTTTCGTGATGGTGAAATTTTCCATTCAGCTCAGTTCCCATACATGACCATCTTTTATCTCTTATATATAAAACTTCAAACAGAACAGAGTCTCTTCTCTGTTGACTGATCTGGAATTTTAGATTATATACTACAGAGAAGGCAAAATGTCGTTCAACTTCTTTTAGTATAGGCTACATATAACAAAATCTAATAATTGAAAGTTGGAATGTGATACAATACTAATTACCGAGTAGATTATAAAGTGCACTCCGTTCTAATTATAGCATTCACATAATTAGTATAATATAAAAATATATATGAGCGTGTAGAGAGAGAGTGTCACGAACAGAAAACATCAATACATTTTTACGTTTATTATTGTTGTTGACCATTTGACCTTGCTCAAGAAATCACTTTCCTTGATGACACAGAAATGTCCACCACACAAGCAATAAACGTAATTACACACCTACAGACTTGTGAAGCTTTATGAAATAGATGAATGAGTTTTTTCTTGAGACTTTATGTTAACTGTTAATATCATCAAGGATCCTTCTGTATTCTGTATATCATATTTCACAGGAAATTGTTTTTTTTCTAAGACTTTTTGACATAAAGTTACTGGGATATGTCACTCAAAAATAGAACAATGAAGTAGAAAACTCTGTCTCCTTTAACTTCATAATATCTGAAGTCCAAAAGTCCAAACTTATAAGACGACAGCAGCTCAGTTTCTCTTACAGAAAAGCGGCTTATACTACTCCTACTACATAAAATATAATGTCCTTTACTACTGCAGACTCAGGGGATATTTATTTCATTTAAAATTGAAAACAAAGTAAAAGTTTACTTTTACTATACTCTTTGACTTTCAAGATCAATTTTGCAAACTGGAATCAAAGTTTTCTTTTTCTTCTTTATACTCCAGAGCATGTTACGAATTTAAAGTATTACGCAAGAGATTAGACAGAACAAATTGTTCACTATGTAAAGTCTACAAAAGATATTACTTTTAGACTATACAGAATCTCTTCTTGTCATATGTAAATATGAAAGCCGACGGGAGAAAAATTGCTATCTTGAATTTTGACATACTCTGTGACATAATGTGCTTACTTCTACAAGTGTAATAGAACATAGTAGAGAAAAGTCAATAAATAGAACACTAAAGCTGAACAGAACAGACGAACTACATAAAACACATCTATAATTGACTAGCATATTATTTGACAGTCAATTTCAAAGTTCACTTATAAAATCAAATTCTTTTATTGAATTACTACAATAAAGAAGAAGAAAAAATAGAAAAACGTCTTCAAAAATATTTCAAAAGAAATTGAACATGACATGAGGCTAACGTAAATGAAAGAGAAAACTAAAAATAAGTACAAAAAAATAGGATGCGTTCGTTCGTTGCTATTTTCAACATTTTCCTTGTCCTTGTTATTTTTGTTTATTTTTTCTAGTTGTAGCTGTTGCTTTACTACATTATCTGCTAGTGTATATCTGCCATCCGGGAAATTGTATATGAGTAAATATAGGACCTGACATTAACTATAAATTATTAGGACATTATTATTATATACACAGAACTCACAACAGTGATATGCCATTGTGTTCGTGCTTATGTCTTCAATACGAGGAAAGTAATGTTTGTTATATAATGGCTCTCTTTGCTGCTCCTTTTGTGGTTTCAATAAACCAACTGCAGCTACACATTACTATAAATATAAATCACTCGTCATATTCAGCAGTAGTGCACTATAAAGTAAATGACACTCACTACTGATTACAGAACATAGAGTATATTTGCAACAAATTGTATTACGTCGAAATTTCTCAACACAGTTACTAGAACTAGCAGCCATTGTCGTCAATTATTAGCTTGGTGAAGTTTAGAGCACGTAGCACACACAGAAATTGGAAGATCCAATAAGATTTAATTTCACAAAGGTCGTTGACATAAAAGGAAAAGGACACAAAGATCAAAGGCATAATGGTGAGACAAATTTGTTAGTTGTTTGTATTTCTCTTGAGAGAAAAAAATTCATATAAACTCAAACAAAGTCAAGTGTATGAATTTCGTCCCATGTGATTTAGTTATTTAATACCTTTCAGAAACTAAATATTATTTTCAGAATATCATGTTATTGTAAATTTACTTGTGTCTAAAAACTTCCATCAATTTATTTTTAATCCATCTGTATATGTCCCCAATATACCCAAAACCCTAAAAGCGTATCATAATCCATTAAAATACCTATAGTAACTTTTCCAATGTCAATGTAGAAATATCTCTACAATCTATATATATATACCTTTTATGCAAATATTTAAAGAGTTACTACCAAAAACCAAAATTATAATATGCTTCGTTTCCTTTGGTTTACATTTAATGTATAGCTGATTACATCTTGTCTCTGTGAGTTAAATTTGGTCAAGCAAACAGAATACTAATGAATTTTGTATTAGTCAGTTCACTAGACTAACTCTATATAGTATATCCCTTATTTATTCTCCGTAATTCACAATCATGAATTCATAATATGTGTATTTTCCATATATAACTAAAATACAACATGATTTCCTCATTTAACTATATCAGCTGAGCATCATCATCCATATCTCTTATCATGTTGTTAGTTGAGCGCTCATTAATTAACCAATATACAGAACCTACGCATTATTTCCTTGTTGCAAATCAAAATCAGAAGAGTAGTATATAGTAGTGATATGACGTATATATGAATTATGAATCAAATAGTATAAGCAAATACTTGAATGTGCAAAACAATTATTATGAATACGCGAGTCCAACATCCTCTTTCAAGGTGAAAAAAGAGCTTTGATGTTTTTTTGTCAATTTCCTATGCATAAAAGTTGAATTATTATTACTGAAGGTGTTTCTCATCTCATCTCATCTCATGTAGAGTAGTAAGTAGATATGAGATAACGTCAAAGCTAAAGAAATCCTTATAGACGTCATATAATCTCACTGTCTCAAAGTCAGTCACAAATTCACCTCGATAGAAGACACAGTGTACTAAAAACCAACTCTCTATATAATAATACTTGACATTATTTGTTTCAGGAGTACTAAACAAGAACTCTACTTCTTTTGCAAAGCCGGAAGCCACATGGTGATACCAAAAAATCTAATCACACTTAAAAGAATAAAGTATCAAATATGTGCAACATCCTTCTCCTACAATTTCTTTCAATTCCAAGGTTAGTTCCATAAATTTCAACTACATATACTACACTCAGCAATATTATGAAGTCTTTTTCAAGTTCATCACAAGAATTTGGCTTAGTGCTCAACAACAAGACAATAGCAACTTCTCGAAAATATGTAATCCCTAAAAAGAAAAGTTCATCTCATAACAAAATGGGTTTTAGCTTTGAATCTTCACTTTGTCTTTCTAACAATAACATCGTTAGCCTTGGACATATGCCACTTTCTCAGTTATTGTCACTCGTTCTTCTATTATGGTGTCTCATTCTTAATCCAGTGCTAATCTCTTGTGCACCCACCACAAAAACTAGTATTGAAGATGATCCTTACTACTACTACTCATCAACTTCTACAATTACGAGCAAGAAGACAAATTATGCAAAAGCTCACAACAGCAACAACACAATAACTACATCTACTACTACAAATGTTATTCCTCCTAGTTCCTTGTCTCGACAAAATCAACGTGTCACTGAATGTATAACAAGTTTGATGAGTGACGACACTATTCTCAATATTAGTTCGTCTCAACTCCTTCTTCATGCTGTTGAAACTAATTTATGTCATTTGACTCACTCAAAATCATCTCTCGTGTGTAAAGGAGGCATAACTAATTTGACTAAAAGTTTACTCAGTATCTCACAAGAGTTGGAGGATGTAAGTCTATTTATAAGATATAATCTTCTTACTATACTAATGACAGTTTGTCTCACAATGCCCCTCGGCTAAACTTGTTTCATTTACTAAGGCTCATTAACTTTTTCTCTCTTTCTTTCTCTGTCTCTATTTCTGATGATAGGCAAGGGGAGTAATTACGTCTTTCATCCTAAGTGAATGTTATTTATCTACACTAACTCTTCAGCAGCTAAATTGCTTCCCGAGTTTGAAAATGATCTCAATTACAAACTGCAACATTATAGAGCTAAGTGGAACTCTCCCTTTCACAGTACAGCATTTCTCAGTCACAAATAATACTTTGGACTCAATTAGCTCTTCTGTTTTTGATACTCATAATAGTAGCAAGAGTGAAAGTTATTACTACTCTTCTACTGAAAATTCTTCCTATGAAGAAGAAGAGGATTATACTCCTACTACTGGTACTAAAACTTTTCAGTTGGAAAGTCTGGACTTGTCATTCAATCACTTGATTAATTTGCCACAAGAAATAACAACTTTGTCAAAGTTAAAGACTCTAAACATAAAAGGTAACAAACTCTTAAGAAATTCTTAATGTACCCCTACATATATATATAACTTTGATCTTGTTCTTATTATCTACACAGGCAATGACCTAAACTGCGATTTCTTTTGGGAACAAGAAAGCATGTGGGCACCACTTGTCTTTTCTTCTAAAACACCACAACTACAACCCATATTAAATGATGCAGATAACATATTTTGTCGTATGAAATCAACAAAAAATGGAAATGGAAGTCATAATGATAAAAAGTTTCTGTTTTCAATCATTGAAGTTCTTAAATCTAAACAACAATTTGAAGAAACATGTAATCAAGTTGACAAAGATAAATGTCATAACTGTACATTATTTGCAGTACACAGAAATGCCAATTTACCATCAACTTTTCTCTCTTCAAGCCATAAAAATCAACAGTATGGAAATATATCAGTATCAATAAAGTTGGATTGCTCTAATAGAAAGTTAAAAACATTACCTAGAATCCCAGAATTTACAAGGGAGCTCAATATTACATATAATCAAATCAAAGATTTGAGTCCATTGAAAAATGACTCTTATAGAAATCTTATTATACTTTATGCTGATTCTAATGAAATTGATCTTGAGACATTGGCTGGTACTCCATTTTTAGAAAAATTCTCAGCATTAGGACTAAATGACAATGGAATTTTAACAGTAAGAATTAAAAGTAAACGTTAGATTTAGAGATAAAATAAAATATTCTTTCAAAAATTCTAGCTACCAACTCATATACTCAGTAGCATGAAAAATGTGAATGGTGATGGACGTCTTTCTCTAAGTGAAAATTCTATATATTGTGACTGTGACACCGCAATCGAAACACGTGTATATATATATATAAATTCTTTAATATGTCACAATTTTGTTAATTTCTATTTATATGTCTATATAGCCTCTACTACTTGACTTGAGTTTAAGTAAAAAACTTAATCTAAGTGAACTATACTGTGTAAACTTGAAGGCTGAAGATGGAAAAAAACAACTTTTGGTATGCATTAAATATTTTATATTTATATAGAAAATTTTTCACAAACTAAAAATAACAAGATATTTTTTTCACGTAGGTGAAAGACTTAAAATACATAGATGTATGTAAACGAGATGATGAAGAAACTCATCAAGCATGGATCTATATAGTTATTTCATCAGAAGTTTTTCTAATTATTGTCGTCATACTAAAAGTATGGCATGATAAAGTTACTTTTAGACGAACCGGTACATTACCCTGGTTAGCAAAACAGATTCCTAGATTGCCGTGTGACGCAATGCTAGAAGGTATCAAGCAAAGACCTTCTTCTCATCAGCAACATTATAATATTGACAAACATGAACGCACGGGTAGTAGAAGAAATAGAAATAGACTCAATAGACAAGATCGAGAGAAAAGTTTTCGTTCGGCCACATCTGCTGATTCAACAAAGTCACTAACTACTACTACAATTAAATCTAATCCATCATCAATATCACAAATGTCATGTGTATAATAATATTATAGGGTAAATAAAAATTATATCTTTTTATGTGAATCAATGATAATCTCAAAGATTTCTAATATTATAGTTGACACCAATCAATAATATTTTTGTGCGTGTTGGCATTTATTATTGTATTTTACTATTATATTATTATAATAATGCTGTCATTGTATGTATAATTTATTACAGAGTGATTTTAATAATAATAATAATGAATAGTTTTGTTACTAGAGTATACATACATCTAACTATATATTTAATAATCGTATTTTTCATAAAAACTCAAGTTTTAAGAATTATTTCTAGAGCGCATACTACTTTCTACAACAACGATATTAATTAATACTTGTCACTGTAATCATAATATATATTATCATATCAAGTTGCACAATCTACCTTAAACTTTATCGAGTTACTTCTTTTTGTTTACTTTAATAGCATATTTTTTTAAATCTGACATTAAGAACTTTATTTTGTAAGTTTTTTTGTACTTGAATCTCTTTCACTACAACACTAAAACACTAATTAAATACTTTATAATATGTTAGTAGTACAACAACTATGCATAGTTTGAATCCTGTTTTTTTAACAATAATTTGGTAACATTCTTATATTAAGTACAAAATGACAAAGAAGCCAAAGACTTAAAGTATTTTTTTCAGCACAATCTCACTGAGTATGTAGAGTTAAAATCGTCTTTATCAATAATTAGACAAGTATTAATAAATAAGCGACACATAATTACAAAGTGAATTGCACATGAAATTATTTCACGGGAATATCAAGAGTATTTACTAAAATTAGTAGCTGACAAGTGTTACAACTTCTAACTAACTACAACACATTAATACTGTAACAGTATTATTATTTTTGCGTTTCCATTGTACAAACTAAACATAATTAAATTCTCCTGGTTTTGGTCTTCTTAAAATTCATATCACAATATCTAGTATTAAATAGCAAATTATCAATCAAATGGTTTACATATAAAATTGACAATCGGCAGTGTTGAGAATCAAAATACTAGATATTTAAATATAACAGCTATTGATTTCTGACCAGAAGTATTTACTTTTTGTGGTAAGAATATTATTATTTCACAACATCTCAACACAAAGTTACTTATTATCTATATCTATTTCTTGTATTTTTTAAAACAGGACAGAATAAAGAAGCAAGTTAATAAAAATTCACTCTATTTTTGTAAATAAAACTGGATATAAAAGCTGATTTCAATAATTCAAAATTATATTAGGCATCTTCATTATAAATTGTCGACTAACTAAAATTATTGAGCCTTATATATATAGAAATTCTCATATTCTAGAAAACCTATATCTATCTATTTTCTATAAATAAATTTTCTACCAACCTACCATTCATCAATCAATCATAAAAGGTTGCAGACAGACATCATACAGCATTGTAATAAAAGAGTAAAAAGACAAATAACTGATTGCTAGCTACGTCATCTATATATTTATAATATCTATAGATATCTATCTAATTTTTCTTATTTTTCATTCCAAAGAGATTTGTCACTGTCAAAAGAGCTTTGGATAAATACGTTTGCAAGATTCTTCGATGAAGTAGACCAGGGAGTAGAACCAGAAATACCGCTATAGAAAATTCAACCCATTTTGATTACAATTTGCAAAACAAATATATATGTTTCAATCAAGCTCACCAAGTAAGTATGCAAGGAATAAGTTGTTGATTGCGTTACCGATCCATGCGAAGAACAGTAAGATAACGACAACACATGCTAATATTTCAAAAAGTTATGCATTTTACACTTTGGGCTTGAAACTTTTAGAGAAATTATCACACAAAAAACTTACCACTATATAGATTAGGACGAGATGCTTTCCACTCATCAAGAGTTACTTGAAAATTCCAAATCTGGACACTGTAATATGCTATTCTGTTGACAAAAATTGAGAATTTTTTCTCTTTTTCAGATGACCAATCTTCTGGATTGCTGACAGACTTGCTAACAATTGGGATCTAGAAAAACGGGTATAAAACGGTTATAAATATAAAATCTTGTAAATAAGATGATTACAACGATTCAATTAGACATACGCAGTAATCTGCAATGGTAACAACAAGTCCTAGAACAGACAATGCTGTGATGACGGATGGATCAATGTACCTGTGTACACAATAAATAAATTATAATCAAAGTTAGTTGTAGTAGTGACATTATTATTTTGACGTTATTAGTAAAATGTACCACAAAATTCCATAAATGAATGTGACAATTCCGACTAAAATACAAGGGTAAACATCTTTTCTCCAGATAAACACATCTAACAAAATGGGACATAATTCTCTGCAACTGGTAAGTTTATCCTTCAAAAGTTCTTCATTCTGTAGAAAATTATCAAGGTTATTCAACTTTTGAGTCAAAAGTTTTGACATATAATTTCATCATTTGACACTTGACATTTCTCCAAAATAAAAATATTTTACCACAAGTATATCCATCTTGAGCGTCATTAGCAGTTTTTAGTAGCAGCAGCAACTCTTCAACATTGTCCTTGGCACAACAACAAAATACACTATGAAGAAGTTCTCTCTCTCTCTCTTGTTTTAATTTTTTGCTTGTTTTATAATCAAGTGAAATTAAGGTCAATGGATAGTAAACAAAGTTTTCTATTAGAGTAATGTGTTTTGTGGTGATATATGTGTTCTGCCTACCAAGTCGTATAATATATTGAGTTATAATAATACTATCAAGTTTTACTACTAAATATACTTTTTTGCAGAGATCGTTATAAGGTTATATCAGCTGAATAATATTTTTCTTTCGTTCCCGCTGTGCAAATTATAATGCAATTCATTTCCAGAAGGTGGAGAAACTTACACAGGTTAGAAACGCAAAATAATTTCATTCGACGTTCATCTTATTCACAAGAAGCAATAAAATTGTGTCTCGGTTTGCCTCTTTCTTACAGAACATTCGTTCCTGAAATGTCATCATCAAAAAGACTAATTTCAACATCTTGCCTACTGTCCAAAAGTATTCCTAGTAATTTAAAAGGAAAAGGAAAAAGTTCTCAAGAATGGATTATTCGACAACTCAATGATCCTTATGTAAAAAAAGCTAATGAGGAAGGCTATCGTTGTAGATCAGCTTTTAAGTTGATTGAAATGAATGACAAAATCCAAATTTTGAAACCTAGTCAAGTTGTAGTTGAGTGTGGATGCAGTCCTGGAAGTTGGGCTCAAGTAATTATTCCAAAAATTAATAGTGATGGGAAAAGTGAGACTTATTGTATTAACTAAATATTTTTGTGATATTTGTACTAATAAATTTTATTTATTAAATATACAGTACCAACAAAACGACAAGGACTACTCATTGGAATCGATTTGTTAGCAGTATGCTCAATTCCTGGTGCCATATTTTTACCACATTCTGACTTTACTTCTAAAGAGACTCAACTAAAAATACAAGAAATACTAACTGAATTTAAAAATCAAAAAAGAGAAGCTACTACTCAAGAAATGAACGAAAATACTAAAATAGTTGATCTGGTTTTAAGTGATATGGCTCCTAATGCAACATCCGCTAAAGATCTTGATCATATAAGAATCATTAAATTAGTACGTTCAGCCTTACAATTTGCACTGGATCATGGTAAACAAGGAAGTAGTTTTTTAGCAAAAGTGTGGCAAGGTAGTGAGTTAGATGGGCTAATTAAAGAGCTTGAGACCTTGTACGAAAATGTAAGGCGATTAAAGCCGAAATCTTCTAGGTCGGATTCAGCTGAGTTGTTTCTTTTTGCTAAATTAAAAAAATAAATGTTATTATGTAACAAGACTGATGATAATAATAAAGATAAAAAAATATAAATAAATGTACACATGTCGTGCACCACTCACTTAAAACTATTTATAAATTGGACTTTTTTCACGCTCTTACTATGCATTTCTCATGCAACTCATAAAATTAAAGCAAAAAATATCCAACTAATTTCGTTCCGTCATTCTAGTGTAAGTAATAAGTTTCATTTTTTACACTTGTGTTTTTCAAATAATCCTTGATACTATCTTTTTGTGTCTTTTTTACAACTTCTCAATGAGAGATTCTCATGTTTATTTCTTGTCATTATTTGATACTATCTATTTTATGTTTTGCTGCAAGCTTGGACAAATTACATATGTGTAAAAACATCAAATATGACATAATATATAAACTGCTAACGAAACTAATGATGGCTCATTATTATTGTACATATGTATGTATAATACACTTTTGATTCTTTTTGATATACATAATACCTACATATAGCGTAAACAAACCTTATTTAAGTGAAATAATATTTCAAAGTATTTCAAAGACATCCTATTATTTAAGAACTGACCATGAACTACCAGCTATAAAGTATAGATCGGTCATATCCTCTAATAAGGATTTGCATATTTTCTTCTACTCTTATTACATGGTAGCCTAACAAGAAGAATGACTTGATTTTTTGCTGATGAAAAAACTTGATTTTTGACATAAAGTCAGAGCAGAAGATGATGCGTTCGTATGAAACATTTACCTCTCTTCTACTCTATTATTCTCTGGAAAAGCTGGATCAAGTTTTTGCTTTATTTGGGGTGTCTTTCTTAACTTAACCTTACTTTATATTCAAACTGCACACAGAAAAACAATATTATTAAAAGGTAATAATATTTTCATACTACTCATACATAGTTCAATGATCTATTAAGGATTTAAAAATAAACTCTTCCTCAGGTGAAATCTCCCATGTCTCACTCACATCACAGGTAGTAAAAATCTTTATCTTATATATCTATTGACATACTATCTACTTATTTGCACGGGTAAAAAAGATAGCCTTCCCTCTTGTATTTATAAAGCTCTTCACATAAGAAAAAGTGGACAATAATAAGAAGTGAAGGGGAGGTTTAACAATTTAAATCATTCTGTTGGTGACTGACTACATAGTTTCTTTAGTACACATGTAATATGAAAGTATTCAAAAGTAGTCCATGAACGAAAGCATTATTTATGGTACGAAGGTATATATATGTAGTAATATAGGCAAATTTTCATTATAGCAATGTTCCAAACAGACTTGTACATACATATGTATATAGTAGATGTTGCATGACATTCTAACTTACTTAAGCTGAAGCCACCACAGAAGAAGAAGAGTTTTATATTAAATCTGCTAATGTCTCAACAATAAATCCACTTGAGCTTGCAAAGAGTTAAGACCAGGATGTCAAAGAAGAAGTGAGAGTCTCTCTCTCTCGCTCTCACTCTAAATCCTAAAAACCTAAAGCATCAATTCTAATTACATATATTACAACACATCTCTAATTGTTTATTGTTCACCCTTACGTGTTTCCATTATGTCGTCCCAAAATACTCTACTGTATAATTTGGTGATGAGTATAGTCAAATTGTACAAATATATTGAGATTATACTTATTCGAAGATTCTTATCACGTTTTGAAAGAATTATTAGAAAGAACTTTCGTCGAGGTGGAATTGAAATTAATGGAAAAAACCCATGGGACATTATTGTGAAGAATGATCAGTTTTATGCAGAAGTAGCCAATTCAGGATCTCTAGGTAAAAGAAACTTATAATACATTATTTATTATGTGGGTGCACAATATGTTGAGGCGAGCTGAGATTAAATATTGTTCTTATATCTTAATTAGGTTTGGGAGAATCGTACTGTAATGGCTACTGGGAATGTAAAGATATACCTGAATTGGTTAGAAGAGTAATGAGATATGAAACATATAAAGTTTATCTTACACCTTTAAATAAATTTTTCAACTATCTTGAATTGTATCATTTCAACTTACAAACCAAACAAAAAGCATTTGAAGTTGGACAAAAACATTATGATAAAGGAAATGAATTATTTGAAAACTTTCTTGATCCTGCTATGCAATACTCTTGTGGCTATTGGAGAACTGCTACCAATTTGACTCAAGCTCAATTTGATAAAATGGAATTGATTGCTAAGAAGTTGTGTTTGAAACCAGGAATGAAAGTTTTAGATATTGGATGTGGTAAGTTTTGTGAAAAAGTATAAATTAGATATAATTAATGAAGTTTATGTATGATGTTGATTAAAAAAGGTTGGGGAGGACTTTCTAAACATTTAGCTGAGCATTATAAAGTTGAAGTTACAGGAATTACAATTTCTGAAGAAGGTGCTGCATATGCTAAAGAAAAATGCAAGGGTCTTCCGGTTGAAATTAGAGTACAAGATTATCGTGATCTAAATGAAAAATATGATAGAATTGTTTCTGTTGGAATGTTTGAGCATGTAGGAACTCACAATTATAGAGAATTCTTTCAAGTATGTCATCGCAATTTGACTGATGATGGAATATTTCTTTTGCATACAATTGGAGTCAATCACTACGGTACAATGTAATTTTATTGATATATAATAGTTACATTTTCACAATTATTATTCTAGGTGTTCCTCTAAGTGAGCCGTGGTACCATTATTACATCTTCCCGAACGGTAATATATAAGAAAACCTTATAGTTAAGCATAAATAAACTATAAATATCAATCTATTTGTATAGGAATACTACCTTATATATCACATATTATACAATACACTGAGAAATTATGGATACTTGAAGATTGGCAATGCATGGGTTATGATTATAGCCTAACACTTTTGGAATGGCATAAAAATTTTCAGAAAAATTGGCCTAAAATTTCCCATTTGTATGGTGAGAAATTTAAACGCCTTTGGTCTTATTATTTGCTATTTTCTGCGGGTTGCTTTCAGGTAAAAGTTTTTATTTCATGGCTCCTTTAAAAAGATTTCATTATTTGCAATTTTTATATTACAGTCTCGGCGTTTTCAATTGTGGCAGGTAAAAAAATTGAAAAATGATTTAATTTTTGTTATACAATAATCAACGAATAATAAATCTTTTTTGTAAATAGATTGTACTGAGCAAAAATGGTTTAGAACGTGGATATTATGCTGCTCGCTAAATTCTTTAATACCTATACGTGTAAATACGCCTACATCAATGAAAAGACTCAACACAACAATAAACAATTAAATAATAGACACTACCCTATATAAGCAATAATAATTATACATGTATTATTTTGTTAAAATTTTATTTGCCTGTTGTTTATACGTAAATGTCTTATAACTCCCATATCTTTCTTGTGCAATTTTGTCACTTACTAAGAATTTATGATTTACAATTTATTATTGTTTTTGCATTTGTAAGTATTTATTCAAGACAAACATTTATTAACTACTCAATCAGTATTAATTAATTATCTATCACCCTTTTACATAACTTCATTATTATTATTATCCTTAGTACTAATATATGAAGTAGTGTGGCGATAGAGAAATTATCTTTGTAGACATTATATACTTTCACTTTATGACATAATATTGTATATTATATTTACGACTTTATCACTCACTTTGCAACTTGCAAATTGCAAGTGTCTGTTTAGTATATATATTAAACTATGGTTTTATTAAGTCTGTCTGAATGTAAAGTCTCAACTTATGTATAGTAGTAATATAGAATCAAGTAAATCAGTCTAAATAAATCAAAATGATAAATCAGTAGAGAAAATGTATAAAATCTAGCAAAACTAATGTGAGTTATTAAGCATAATCATAATAGTATTTCCTCGCTTATACTGAAAGGGAATAGAACTTTAATCAAGCTACTTGTAATATTTGAAATTTTGCTCAAGTTCCTCTCAACCAGCACCAATAACAAAGTTATTCTATGTGTTGTATAGTTAGTTGCACCTTGTTGCAGACAGCTTTTTTTCTGAAAAAAAATCCAGACATTTTTCTAGGCTTGTTCAGCACTAATAATAATCTACAGCTAATATTATGCTACTGCTAAATAACGGCAAGATATTATAATAGCTTCTATTAAATCGAACTGTGTGCTGCGAGAAGACTCATCTCATTTTATTATTATTCCATCATTTACTTCGAGTTGAAATAATCTAACGGAGAAATCAACATGAAGCCTCTTTTAGCATTTCATAAGGAAATAAAAGTAGAGATAAAGATAGAGAGAAAAGAATATGCATGAAGCGAGTATTGACCTTTACTTTGTGAGTACATACAACAAGTTCATTTTATTATTATTTATCCTATTTTTTTTAAGTCGGAACTCTAACCAAAATAATGTTGAAATAATAAGATTTCTTATAGCTGTCAATCAAAGTAGTTGAACAACTTATAAATAATATATACTTTTTTACCTCCTCCAGATTTACAGTGCTAAATTGTAAAATGGTTTCTATATACCCTACCTCAATATAATAGCATATTTATTAGGTAACCTTAATTTCATGAAATAAATGATGAAATGAATTGTGTCGGTAACACTTTAGGAAGTGATGATGATAGAAATCTTTGGTGTGTAGAAATTTTTGGCTCTTCTTATGACCCGTTGATAATGTGATTTGCACTAAATAAAATAAGAGAGTGTTACGTAATGCTACATAATTACCAAAGAAAAGAAAAATGTGTCTAAAATTTCATTTATTTCATAAGATAGACTAGCAGGGTGTACAAATCATATGAAAATATATGTTATACTTTGTAAACTCTTTCTCAACCTCACCTTTTGTATAAACATAAACTTTGCAAATTCCAAAATCTCTTTACTTCTTGAGCTCTAGATTTTTTTCTACCGTAACGTAATTGCCAAGTTGTACAGGATTGAACTATACAACTCATACTTTTTTGTACTAATATATGAAATGTATGAATATCTGACCTATGTTTGTGTTGTTGATGCGTATTATTATTATATGATATAGAGAATTAAAAGTGTAGTACACCTTATAGCTTTAGCTCAGACAGACAAATTATTGCAGTTGGCTACTATCAACATTTTTGCACATATTTGGCTACGCTTCTTGCCTCCCCCGCTACACACTTTGCTTTAACATTATAGAGGAAAACTAAACCTACTTTAACTTTAGTTGCAGAAATTATAAATACATATACATATATACACTACTACTATATAGTGTACTGTTATCTTTATTACTAAGCGCGTAGTGTTTCTGCCTGCCTGGCTGCCTGCCTGCGTCTGAAGCCCCCTCAGGGCATGAAAATTTACTCTGTTAAATCGGATCTGTCGGACATCATGT
>VCNE01008238.1:0-18171 GCA_009869805.1 Oncopodura yosiiana
ACTAGTTGACTTGGACCTGAATAAATTAAAACAAAAGAGACAGTATGTCTGTTAGTTTTTATTTTAGTATAAATTATAAAATTATAAAAAACTTACGTTTCTGACTTCGATGACTAACATCTACTCTCTTTGGTCGTTTCCACTCTTGGTCAATTACTAAATTGGCAATATTTTCTAATGGAATTGCCATCTTGTTGTTATTATTATTCACAAAAACTTTTTTTATTGCTGCTGACAGAATGAGCTACACTACCACTGCGGCTATTCGATACTGACTGTTGACTTGAATATACATCGTACGCGCGCGAAAAAGATTAACCGCACAAATTAAACATACCTTGTTCAAGTTGAGTTAATGTATCTTCACATTTCTGCAACCATGCCATAAGCTCGGCAAGTAATTCTTCAGCATCCTGAAGTGAAGCAAGATGAGCTTTTAATTTTTCTTGTCTTTGATGTGCCCAATTAGATATTTCTTCCCATCGACTTTCAATAATTGATATCCAATGTTTAATTATAGGTACAGCATCAGGATGAGCTTTAGCCAATATACTTTTTGCTAATTCAATTGTATCATTCTTTTCTCTTTCTTTAGACATAAGTTCACGCATAAACTTTTCTTGTTCTTCCAACATTTTTCTTGTACTCTCTTCATCATCAGGAAGTTGACCAGCAAAACGAAGTTTTTGTTCTGCATCAGATAACCATTCTAATAACATATGAACTTGTTTATGTAATTTTTCAGCTTCTTTCAATGCATCTTCTAAACGACGTGATTTTCTATCACATTTTCCTTTAACTTTGTCAAATGATGTTTTCACTTCTCTGACTTGAGCACCCAATTTTTGTTTTTCATCTGCTGGAGCAGTTTCCATCATTTCTTCTGCTGTACTTATAATTTCATTCATTTGATTACGTCTATTTTCTAATTCTTCTTCTAATTTCTTATGTTTTTCTATTAATGCTAATACAGTATCTAAATCACCATGTACTTTTTCATCATCAACAAGAAGATTATCAATATTTCGTAACCAATCAAGTAATTCTTGCATAGCATCTTTAAATTGACCAGAACGAAGAAGAGCACTTTCCAATTCTCTTTGTCTTTCAACACTCTTATTACAAATGGAATTCCATTTATTTTTCAAATCAGTTAACATTTGTCTTAAAATAGGTTCATCAGATTTTGGTGCTTTCTCTTTAAGTCCTTTACCCATTTTCATTGTATTATCATATGCTGGTTGTTTAGCTGCAAGGGCTCTTTGGAATTCTTTATGTTTAGCCAACATTTGTTTGATTTTAACTGGATTATTACCAGCAGTTGCAGTCATTTCATCTAAATCTTTTTCAGCTGTATCTAGCCATTTCATAAGACTAGACCAGGAATCATGGAATTCTTTAGCTTCTTTCAAACCAAGATCAAGAGCTCTAGTTCTTTCAGTAGATTTTTGAACAACTCTATCCCATCTATGTTGAACACTAATTAAAAGATTTTTAATCAAAATGACATCTTGTTTTTGACTAAAATATTTCAAATGATTTCCTTTCTTATCCAAACTGAGCATAACTTCTCTATGAGCAGCAACTTCTTTTTGAAATTCTTTATGTGATTCAATTTGTTCAACAACTTTATCAAGTACACGAGAAACTGGTTCAAGTCCAGTTAAATATCTTTCTGCTTCTGTTAACCAATTAATAAATTTCTGAGCTTCATTGTGGAATTCTAAATAAGAAAACAAAAGAAAAAAAGTAAAATGAGTATTAAAGTGTTAATTATTTATGAATAAAGTAAATCCTTACCTGTTGCTTCCTTCAATGCAATTTCTAATTTAATCTTTTTATCATTGGCTCGATTCATAACAGACTCCCAACGTTGTTTAAGTTGATGTAGTTGATGTTCTGTATAAAAAAATATATGTAATAAATATCTGTAATGTGTCTATAGACATACAAAATATATCGAAGGATGTAGATATAGAAATGAATAATTAATTAATTTTTAGATGGAAGGAAATGACCAACCAAAAATTCGATTCAAGTATTAAATAACATAATCGTGCTTACTTAAATTAGTAGCAGATCCTTCAGTTGATTTCTTAAGATATTCTTGTCCTTGTTGTAAAACAGCTTGAACTTTTGGAGCATTAGCTTCTAATTCATTATAAATTTCCATAAAACGATTCAATTGTTCTTGTGCCGTCTCAGGCAAGCCACCGACAGGTTTAGAAGTTGATAATAATTGATCAATATCATTAAGCCATAATAAAAGATCTTGAATTTCAGCCATAAAAGCTTGAGCTTCCTTCAAAGCATCTTCAAGTTCTTTTTGTTTACTATTAGCTTTATCTTGTAATGCTGTCCATTTGTTATTAAGATCATGAAGTTTTGCTTGTGTTTTACTAGCATTTTCAGAACCTCTTTCACTTTCAATAATAGATCTTCCAGCATCATTTAGTGTATCAACACTACTTTGCTTAGATTGAATATCATTCATCATTACTTTCAATTTTGCTAATTCTGTCTCAATGACTTGAGGATCTCCAAACACAGGTTTCAAAGTATCAAGAGATTTATTTGTCTTTTCCATCCATGCTAATAGTTCTGATAATGCATGTTGGAATTGACCCAATCTCAAAAGAGCATTTTCAAGTTCTATGAATAAAAAAAATAAATACAAACTTTTAGTATACTTTCTTTATATTAGAATTTATGGTCTTTTAAATACACTCTAACCTCTTTGTCTGTCAATGATTCCTTTAAGTAGATTTTCCCATCTACGATTTACTTGGGCTAATGGACCCTTAATTTTGTGGGCTTGATCTGGTGAAGATCTCTCTGTAAGTTCTTGTGCTTGTCTGAAAAATAATAATAATAACATAAAACAAGTTAATAAATCTGACTTTACACAATAATATATTTATATATGCACAATGAACACATACTAATATAAACACACAAATATCTAAAGGAACTCTTGTGAAATACAAAAGAATACAATTTAGCAACAAATTAAATTCTATTTTCTATTATCTAATAACAACAAATGACATAAAACACAACACGAAGCAAAAAAGAAAACACGACTGTCTACATTTTTGATATCACTTGCCTTCGTAGTGTCCTATATATACATATTATATTCCATGGAAGAGATGAGTGATTTATTTTAATAAAGTACAAAAATATATTGAACGTGATATATATATGCATACAATAATAACTAATCAAACTTACCGATTTAATCCTTCAACTTTAACCATCATAGGGTCTACATCACCAACTTTGAATCCATTCAATTCTTTAATTTGTCTCTTGACACCTTCAATGTCAGTTCCTATTGTATCAAAACTAGCCAATTTTTCTTCAGCTCGATCCAAAAATTTGAGCAATGCTTGAAGTGTATCGTGAAATTCTATACAAAATTTTAATTAGTTGATTAGAATAATATTGTATATACCAACTTTTAGATTAATAGAATTAACTTACCCATTGCAGCATTCATAGCATCAATTAGATTTAATTCTCTCTTTGCAAACAATGCTGTTATATTATCCCAAGCACTATCAAGATCATCAAGATTCTTTTTAACTTCAGGTTTATCTTGATCTCCAATAACCTTCATTAAATTCTTTCCAGATTCACGACAATTGACAATGTTGTCTGGACCTACAATTTATATAATTGACATATAAAATAAAAATGTAAACAAAGTTGAAGTTTAAAGAATAAGTAAATGAGTCGATCGATAAAGACAAAACTAATTTGCATTAGCGTGTGGCGTTTGGCATAAAAACGCTCTGTGTGGTCAAATTACAATTAAATATAAGAAAGAATTGGTAAGATTAGGGTATTTATATCTTTAACAGGGAAAAATAAGCCAAAAAAGGATAGAGTTTTTACTGGTCGAAATAATAAATATGACTAATGTGACACAGCTCCAAAATTACTACCTTGTTAGGGGCATTGTATATAATGAGAGGAAAACTATTTCTATACAAAACTAGTTTCATTTGCAAAGACGTCATCAGAAAATGACATTTGCGATCGAGGCTTGCATCATTCTATGCTCTAAAAGAGGAAGAAGGTTCAGTTGAAATTATCAACTTGTGTCACGGGAATTGTAACATTTATGAACTGTAAATAAAATAAATATTTCAGAAATACGGAACATGAAAATCTTTCAAATTACTAAATGTTTTCCCTGTTGCAGTGGTACGACTCTTATTGAAAAGAAAAGATTTGAAATGTATATGCTATTAATAAAAAGCATATAATAATTTTTGTGAAGGAAAAGGATTTTTAGATTTTTCAAGAAATAATATTTTGCCAAGAAGATCAACATAAAACAAATAATGATAATATTACGATCAGTATTTAGAATGTGTAATTACCTACAATAACCAGAGATAATACTTTATAAGCAATTAGTGAGTAATAAAATCAGTACCTTTTAGTACTTTATCAATATCCTTCTTGATAAGTTGTAAAGCATTTTGTTGCTCTTGAATAGCTTTAGGTTCAACAGCAGGAGGTTCTTGATTTTTAAGTGATTCTTGTATAGCATCCAATTTTTCCATAATAGCTCTAAGTTGCTCCCAAAATTTCTTTGCAAGGGCAAGTGCTTCATCAAGATTTTTACTACGATTTTTAGTTGCCTTTTGAATTTGATCCCAAAGAGTATTTAATCGATCCAATTTTTGTTTAATATCTTTAATTGCTGGATCATTTTTATTTGGTGCTTTAGCAATCACCTCTGCTGCTTGAGCTTTTACATCATTATATGCTTTTTCACGCCCTTTAACATCATCTATGATGGCATTATTATCATCAATTTGCTCCATAATCTTTTCGGGATATGCAGAAATTGGTTCAGCATTATTACATTGATCAGCTGTATTTTCTAATGCAGACAACATTCCATCTAATTTATCTTTAAATTGACTACTTTCTTGTAATGCTTTTTCAAGTTGTTGTTGTTTATCTCTTAGAGCAGCTTTCAAAGCATTGTATCTATCATTATCATGATGCATAATTTCTTGTACTTTAGATGAATCATCATTGTTACATAATTTCATTAATGCTTCACCAGTTTTGTTTAATTTTTCAAGCAATGGACGATGTTCGTTAACAACTTGAATAAATGCTTGTGTTTTATCTTGTAATTTCATAATTTGATCTGGACGAATAGCTGGCGTATCTAATAATAATAAAAAAAATAATAACAAGTTAATAAATCTGATTTACAGAAGAATACAATTTGGCAACAAATTAAATTCTATTTTTTATTATCTAATAGTCTAACCTAAAACATGCATTTCTTGTTCGATGAGATCCATCCAATTATTTAAATCCAAATGAGTTTGGAAAAAGTGTTCAGCCAATGGTAAAGCTTGTTCTAAAAATTTGAATGAGTTTAGTTAGTAAGTAATAAATAATAATTATTTTAATTAAAATATGAAATACCTAATGCAGATAAACGATCACTTGATAGTTTTGAAACACTTTCCATAGTTTCTTTCAAATCTTCAGCTTTTTCACGAAGTAATGCTGTATCTTCACTTTGAATTGCTTCACGTAAAACTTTCTTTGCTGTTGCTAGTACATCACGTACTCTTCCTTTTTGTTGTGAAATCTCTTCATTAAGTGCTCTATGCTCTGCTAATTGAACACGTACAACATCTGGCTCACAACTGGGTTTCTCTGCATCTTTTAATTGAGCTTCAATTTCTCTAAAGTAGTCCAATAATTCATCAATATCACATAATACTTCTAATGATCTAGCTTTAGCAATACGTATTCTTTCTGCCCTTCTTTGAACTTGTTCACAAATAGCATCAAATCTACGATTATCTCTTGTGACTAGTCCTTCTATTGTATTGGCACCCTCTCCTGGTGATAATTGACATAATTGTGGACCAATAAGATTAATAGCTTCTAAAACTTTACGTTGTTCACCAATTTCAGATTCAAGTCTTGTAATAACTTTCTCTTGAACTTGTAGTGATTGATTATCTAATGATTGTAAATCATTTTCAGCCATTGTACACCACTCTGACAAATTATTATGACAATCATTAAATTGTTCAACAAGTGGTAATGCAAGTTGACAATTCTTTAGCAAATCAGCAGCTTTAATTGTAACATCATTGAATCTACGTTGAAGTGAATCTAATTTATCTTTCAACTGTATAGCTTCTTCATTCGAAATATTTTTCATTAAATCCATTCCAGCTTCTAGAATATCATCAACTTGTTTTTCACGATCTTTAATTTCTTCAGTAATTGTAGCTAAATTATCCATTTGCTCCAATAGTTTATCTTTATGTACAGAGACAACTTTATATTTATTAAGTCTCTTTTCAACATCTGAAAGGAAAAAAAATCATACGATAGTATTATTGTCTCATGAATAGACTAGAATAAGTAATTGGAGCGTATAATAAAATAAAATAATAAATATCATACCTGTTAACCATGCTGAAATTTCTTCATATGATAAAACCAAATGTCTCAAAGCAGCTTTTGATTGTTTTAGTAAGTTTCCTAATGCTTCAGAATCTTCAACAAGTTGACTGTAACGGTCAGTCACTTCTTGTAATTTATCTGCAACACCATTGGCATCTTCATCTCCAACTAAATCCATTAATCTAGCAGCAACATCTGCTAAACCATTAAAATCTGGCTGCTTAGATAATATCTGATCATGTAATTGTTCATGTTCTCGAATTCTTTTTTGAATTTTATCTTCATCAGTTGGAATAAGACTCATATCTTTTAATTTCTTTCCCATCTTATCCAACCTATTTGCATGTATTAAACAAATTCAAAATAAATAGATATTATTTGGAATACATATTAAAAAAGGTTATTACCAATTTTCAAGTGGACCAAGCATGTCTTGCCAATCTTTTGCTACTTTCATAGCAGCTTCTAATAACGCTTGTCTGTCTCTTGCTCCATCACATAAGTTATTATATCGATCACTATTCCAAGAAAAACACAAAAAATATAATAAATTAAATTTAAATTACTATTAAAGTATGTTATAAAATGTAAGTCATTAATTAAATTAAGTACCCCATATCTTTAACTTGTGATTCAATTTGTGCTCTTTCTGCTGGTTCTGCTTGTGCTGCAATTTCTTTGCCCAATTTATATAAACTTTCAACTTGAGGTTGTCTATCATTCAACATTTTATTTAAGAATTTTTGTTCTGCAGTCTATATGAAAATCATAAATAAATAATTACAAGTAAATTAAAAATTTAATATGTTCCTAGCAATAATATGTACATAAGTACATACCTGAGCTTTGACAACTTTATAATCTGCTGATGGTGGTTTTTGATTTTTAACTAAATCTTCCATTTCTGATAGCCATTTATCCATACCAATGAAAGCTTCTTTAAATTTTCCAGCACCCAATAATGCAGCTTCTAATTTTCTTTCTTGTTCATTAATTCTTTCTTTTAATGCATTCCATTTATCATTTAATTTCTCAAGATCTTTTTCTAGACCAGTAGTATTTACACCACTAGAAGCCGATTGAATAAGTCCTTGACCAGATTTATTAACATCATTAACATTTTTACCAACAGCTTCAAGATATCTTGTTTTAAATTCTTTAAACTGTTGTTGTTGTGCTCTGATTGTTGCGACATCACCACCAATAGTTTTACCAAATGATTTTTCTTGTTTAATTAAATCATCAATTTCATCATTTGTAGTATTATAATGATCATAAAATGATTCCAATTTAGCAAGTGTGTTATCTAATTCTTGACTACGTTGTTTTGTTTTTCCTTCTAATCTATCAACTTGTCTTCTTAAATTATCAATTTGATCTTTTAATCCTTTTGGATCAGTTGCAATTCCTTGACGAATTAAATCATCTAATGTTGCTGCACTTGCTTCTAAATCATCTTTCTTATCACCGAGTCTTCCAGCAAAATTTTCAATTTCTCTAATTTGACCTTTAACGAGTGGAATATCACGACCAATTGGTTTCATTGAATTAAATTCATTTTCTAAATTTCCAATATCATTAGAAATTGATTTCATTTGATTTTGGAATTCATTCATTAATTTTTGAGCATTTGCCAGGTCACCATATTTATCATTAAGTTGTGAATTCAAATTATCATAAGCATCTAATAACTCATCAACTGCATCTCTAATCGGTTGACCTAAAAAGTAAATTAAATAAATAGTTTATGTCAATTAGTGGATTTAATAATAAAGTAAATATCATACCATCACAATGATGAGCATTAGCTTGTCCAATTAGATCTTCTCCTTGATTTCTGATTTGTTCTAGAGGACGCTCTAATTTTTTAACTTCATCTTGAATAGCTTTAATACGATTAGGATCATTTCCTTTTTCAGAAGCTAATTTATCTTGACATCTACCCAAAGATGCTTTAGCATCGCGACAATTTTCATTAAAGTCTAGAGAAATAAAAGTTAAAAAACAGAAGAAATTAAAAAATCCATGTGAAATGAATAATAAAAATAAATAATATATCATCATCATCATCATACCTCCAAGTTTAGCAGCAGCTTCTTCCAATTCAGATATTTTAGCTAATAAAGCATTATTAAGGGCTTCCCATCTTTCTTTCAAATCTTGTAATTCATGCTTAATTCCTTCTTTATCTTTATCACATGAAGCAAGGAATGTTTCACCTGCAGTTCGAGTTGATTCATATTCACCAGTTTTTCTCCATAATTCATTTTTAAATATTTGAAGTTCTTTTAATTGTTTATCAATATCTGCTTTCTTAAATGAAGTCAAACGGAATGAATCAAATTTACTTTCAGCTGGAATAAGCCATTTCAAGAAACCATCAAGTGCTCTATCATATTTACGCAAATGTTCCAAACATGTCTGAAGACGATTATTTCTATCAACAGCTTCTTTTTTAAGTTTTTCCCATCCTTTTTGTATTTTTTCAATATTTTGTTGTATAGCACGATGATCACTTTTTCTTGAAGATTAAAATTCAAAAAGAAAAAAAATTAACAAAGAGCATATCATATGAATATATTAAACAAATTAGAGAGTGTTGAGTTGTCTCTTAACGTCTAGAATGTTTGCAGAGTCAGTTCAGTAAATAACTATCTGTCAGTGAATGAACAAATTAACTCTGCATTTTTGAACAAGTAGTGCATTAGGTTCTAATTTATGTATCAAAGAAAGATATGGTGTCTTTTTACTCTGTAACAATGATTATTTTAAACCAGAAAGTTTGACAGTGTATTCTAAATCAAGTAATAATTAGTTGTAGTAACCAGTCAATGTATTATAGAAATAAATTAAAGGATGTGAAATATTACATTTTGTCGTCGTTTTGTAAAGTTAATTTTTAAGTAAATCATAAAAATCATTACCTTCCAACGGACGACTGTCTATCCTTCATCATATCACGACCTTTATTTAAAGTCATAATAATTTCATGTTCTTTACTCATTACATCTCTATATAATGGTTCAAAATCTGCAATTTGTTGTTGTAATATTTCACGTTCTGCTGAAACTAATAATTTATCAGAGAGTTGTGATAATAAATCATTAATCCATTGCTGAGCATCGTTGCAAGCATTAGCAAAATCAGCACCGTCTCTCTTGGAATTTTCTAATTCAGCTTTCATATTATCCAATTTCTTTTGACATTGATTAAATAGACGTCCAACTTGACCCAATTTTTGTTTAATATCAGCTTTAGCCATTGGATCTTGTAGAACTGTAATTGTACAACAATTTTAAATTATTAGTTCTAAGAGTATCATACCATCATTTTAAAAATTAGCTGATTAGTATATAATGTATGTATTATGTACTACAAAGTTTGGTTTTCATGTTGTGATATTCATATACAAAAATTCAGCTCTTTCATACTCTATACAACCTACCAAAAACTATTTAAAAAGAAATGGAATTTTATGACATTTTCAAAAAGTGAATGCATTACTCGGGCACAAATCAAGCAAGTAAAATAATTAATACTATTTGACATGATTTGTTTATAACTTGTCAATTTTTACTGTAGCCATACTTGTCAAGTGGAGAAACAAATCGTCTTATACTTTTAATGTTGATACATACATCAAACAATTCTTATTTCATGCAGTTGAACCAATGAAAACTCGTAGGTCTATTAGACTAGCCAATAAGCAATAATAGTAATAATAGAATTAAGTAATTGAAATGAATAAAATAAATATATCAATACCTTCTTGTAATTGTTCACCTGACGCTTGAACATCAGCCAAAACTGGTCTTTGACTATTTAAATTCTTTTCAATTGCATCAAGTTTTCTTAACATTTCATCTGGATCAAGAGATTTTTCAAGTGCGAGATCATCAAGATCATCAGATATTTTATGTAAATTATCTTGAAGTTTATTCAAATTATTAAAGAAATCTGTACTAGCAGAACTAGCAGCATCAAGATTTCCTTCTCTATCATCCAACTGATGTAACAAATTATTCCATTTTGTATTTCTGTATACACAAAAGAAAATGTATATATTTTTAATCCATAATTATTTTTAGTAAATGTTTAAGCCTTAAACTTACATTTGTTCTAATTTATCTTCAACTTTTCTACCATCAGGACTATTTGGCGATGTATGTGATAAAATATTATCACCAGAATTATTAAATGAATCCAATATTGGTTTTTGAGCTCTAAATTCATCTCTAATCACATGTACTTGTTGCATTTGATTTTGTTGTGACCGTGGATCACTACTAATAGGACCTAATACACTCATCATTTTTTCTTTTGCATTAAGCCATGAATTTAAATTGGAATGAGAATCTAAAAATTCTTTAACAGATTCTAAAAATGAGATACGAGCTTTAACTTTATCTTGTAGTGATTTCCATCTTGCTTGAAGTCCTTCAAATGCATCAGAGAGTTGTGGTGCACCACTAGCATTTGGTTTTCTTCTTAATAAATCAGTTACTTGAGCTCTAGTACTATCAAGTAATCCTTGTTTATCATATAAATCTTCCATAATACTTTTTAATGTTTTAAGTATTTTATCAGCTTCATCACGACTATGTGGAACAGTATCTTTGGGTAATAATCTTTCTTCTTTATCAAGAAATTGTAATAAAGCTTTCAAATTATCAGTAATTTTTCTTAATTCTTCACGTGTAGCATCCAATTCATTTTGTCTATCTTGTAAATTCATTCCAATTAAATTGTAACGTTGATTAATTTCATTCAATTGTTTTTGAACAATACTATCTTCTAATAGTCCACCTTCTTGACTTGATCTTCTACTACCAAAACCACTTGAACCAGCAGATAATGGACTTGTTTTACTTGGTGATGGTGTACGGAAACTTGATCTTTTTGTTGGACTTGTTAATCCTGTTGCTCTACGTGGACTATCACCACCACGTAGTAATGCCTCATATTCATTACCTAATTGATTTACACGATCAATTGTTGTACTATAATCACGATGTTCTTTAACTAATGGTTTCAATTCCTGTTAAATATTCAAAGATATTCAAATTAATATACATGAATATGAGATTCGACAGTGTATTGTCTTCTAAACCAAATACTTAGTCTCTTATGAACCAGTCATATATTAAATGAGTATAATAGAATTATATTAGAAATAAAATTAGAGAATATTTTTTTTTTAAAACTAACCAATTCTTGTTGTCGAATCAATTCAGAATCAACTGCAACTGGTTGTAATGAACTAACTTTTCTTTCCATTTGTGTAAGAAATCTCTCAACTTCTTCTCTTAATTTCTCATATGCATTTTGTGCATCTGTTTTTAATTTTCCAAGTTTATTCTTTTCATCAAGAGCAGCACTAAGTCATTAAAAAACAATTCAAACATTAACTTAATAGTAGCTCATAAAGCATATAAATTATTAAATTACCTTAAATCTTTCCATTGATTTTCAAGGGACTATATATGCAAGTTAATAAAAGAGACAATAGATTAGTTATACAACAACTAAATTCAAAAAATTTTGAATTTGCTAAGAACCTTAATTCTATCCTTGACCACCATTGTATCAGTTACATCCTTTTTAGAAACAAGAGTTTTTCCAGAAGAAATGACATGATCAAATTCTCTTTGCTTCTCTTGTTTACTTCTCATTAGTTGTTCGAGTATTGTTGCTGCATTATCGCCAATCAATTTATTTTCCAAAATATCAAATGCATCTCCTAACCACTGTTCAATGCTACTAGCAAGTAAATTAAATTCATCAAGTGAAGTAGATACTTCATTAAGGAAAATTGATCTTTCATTAAGTTTATCAACTAATTTTTCATATCTTGATAAAACATCTTTCAATTTTGCTTCAACTTTCTTAGAAACAGTTGCATTCGGATTTCTTAATAAATCATCAGCAGAACGTGCCATTGATTCTAAACTTGGTCTATGAGCATCAATATCACTTCGGAGCATTTTAACTTCTCTAATTTGTTCGTCTAATCTTTCTCTGACAAGACTTGCTGGCTTAAAGATATTCTTTAATTGATTTTCTGCTCCAGTGAGCCATTTATCAACAGAGTCAACAGCATCTTGTACACCTTGGCATTGAACATAAGCTGCATCCAATTCTTTAAGTCTATCTGACATGACATTCAATAGATTTTGATATTTATTTTCCAATTCTTTTGTAGCAGTTTCAACTGCTGTTTTTTCTGCTGGTGAAAGTTCATCACTACTTAATAAACTATTGGCTGCTGCTCTTACAGCATCAACTAATCTTCCATTATTAAGTATTTCATTATGTAAAGTTCTTGCACGTGTCAATTGTTCTTCTACTAATCTTGGTTCTCCAGCAATTGGTTCATTAATAATCTTTTGAACTCTTGGTGTAACATCCTTCAAGAAAGCTAAAGCTCTATTGATAGAAAATATAAAATGCAAAATAAATATAAAATGTACAATTTATTTTAAAAAATCGACACCCTATTTTTCTATTTTGTTCTTTTTTATAAGACTAATCAACAATCCAACGTATCTAATTACAATATAATATATTTGTTGTGTTATGAGCAGTAGAAATTGTCCATGGAAAGTGATAATCTGAAAAACTTTTTCTGTTATATCTTCATAATGTTGAATATGTAAAGTACGAGATCGCGATTCGCGATCAACTATAAAACTTTTAATGTAATGCTTTAACTAATTACGTTAAATTAAAATTTTTAAAATCTAACCTTGACATAGCATCTTGGAAATCTTTTTGTCTACTTCCAAGTTGTGACAATTTGTCATAAAGTTTATTAGCTCTTGCAAGTAAATCTTGATACATTGTTGAAGTGTGTGTTACTTCATGTTTAATTGAAGATTCTTTTGCTTCCAAATATGACAATCGTTGTGGTAGATTTGTACGGAATTCATTCAGAGTTTGTAAATAATCTCTAGATTCATCAACAAACTTTTGAGCTGTCATTGTAATAAATCTATTCAAAAGAAAAAAAACAACAAATAAGTAATTTTTTATTAAATAATTACATATATGTATTACTAAATTTTACCTTAAATCTCCTTGATGGCTAACAATATCATTGATAAATTCTTTTGTATTATCTCTTCCACTAACACTCAAATTACTGACGTTACGTTCTTTCTCTTCAAGAACTCTAAAAGATTTTTCCATCCATGTTTTAAATGTTGTAATTTCAGATTTATATTTTTTCAACTCATCAGATGCAGATGTAAGTTTTCTGTAGAGTTTCTCAGATTGATCTATATAAATAAAAAGGAGAAAAGGATATTTTAGTAACAAATATTGTTAACAAACATATTCGTTAGTAATAATTTATGTAATTTGTATACTCTTCTACCTGAAACACGATCAAATCTAGTTTTGAGTTGTTTTCCATTTCTTTCCAAAGTACTAATTTCTTCAGATGACAATACTTCTCCACCAGTTGAAACTAAAAGACGAACTTGATCTAAGCACGTACCCACAGCTTGAGAGTTATTTTCAACATCATCACAAATTTGTTTAACAATCATTGTTTGTCTTTTAATCTCTTCAACAGTTTCCTTTAATGTCTCTTGTGAGGCAAGTCTCTTTTCCATTTCAGAAATCCAATCCAATAGATTAGAAATAGATTGGGAACAAGTTTTGTATTGTGCCTCAATTGCAAGCTATAGATAGATATATATTAAAAAATAGACATATATTAGAGAAAGCTTACAGCAAAGTAAAAGCAAATCATATAACAACAACATTTTCACCCAAGCTGAGTGACAAAAAAAATAATAGACGCAACAACAATTATTTTGCTTTCACTCGTTCTTTCATTTCATATTTCTTTCACACCCAACGTCATATATATCTTATAAATCCCATGCTTTTAGCTTTTGTAATTTAAATAAAAACGTAATGACAACATATAATTTATATAGCAAATAATAATTTTCAACGCACGCAGTAAATTAAATAAATATATAAAATCTGTAAAATAAAATCAACATTAAAAAGACTCACATTAAAAAAAATTTAATTTATGTATATTTAAGTATTATAGCTGTAGCTGATATGTGCAACAGCAAAAATAATTCTCACCCCGTCTGTAGGGTTATATATGTATAAAATATTTTTGATATTAGCAGTTTTTTTATCCGCTTTGTTACCACCGGTGAGTAAAAGACGAAAAGAGAGATATGATAGAGACAAATTGAGACAGAAAATAGAGTAGTTAAAAAGGAAGAAAGGAATTAAAGAAATTGTAAGACAAGGAGAAACGTTACTCATAATCAATGAGATAAAAATTTCCATTTTCCATCATGCATTTTTATATATAAGCTGTTGCAATAACAGTTGTGAGATTATTAGGGAAGTATTATTATTGATTGTCAGTATATAATCTCATATACTGTAAATCCCATATCTTATTATTATTATAACCCAAAAATAAAACGTTTTCCTTGAAATTTTGTAGTAGCCAGCCACATGCATTTTTGAAGATTTGAGAGAAGAACAAATACATCCAAAAAATTTTTTTAGTATGTAGTAGCAGTAAAAAATAACAACAACAAGTATTTGAAATATATATATTACAGGCAGCAGTGAATTTTTTTAAATAGCTTTTTTGTGGCAGCTTCCAAAAAAATTTTGTTATCACTGTTGCCTTACCCTTGTCTCTGCTGATTTCAAATAGCCATTTTTCCAAGCATCCAATAGATTTTGTTTAGCCTTCGTCTCAGGATCAGTAATTATGTAGCCCTGCTCTCCATTTATAATATTCTCCTCTATGGCATCTCTTAATGGAATAATACGACCACTACTAGGCTCTTTAACAACTGTTGTATTTGGTTCTATTAACCCTTTAGCTATTGACTCATTAAGTGTAATTAATTTATCATCTTTGCCCTCTTCTACATATGGATTTGTAAATTTACCAGTAGAAGTATCATATAATGAATAATCTAAAGCATTAATTAAACTAAATGGATTTCTTGGAGTAACTACTAAACCATTATCAATTGCAGAGCCAAGTGGAATAATATGATTTGTTGATGTATCAAATATAGTTGATTTATCAGAATCCATTAGAGAAGATGAGAATGCTTCTGGTAATTTCATCAATTTTTTCTTTAAAGTATCTTTGATTACAACAGAATTGCCATCAATAGCATTAATATCAATTGCTTCTTTAAGTGTAATTGGAGTTTCAATTCCATTAGTTGGATCTGTATATTCTCCTGTAGTAACATTAAGTAATCCTTTTTCTCTTGCTAAATCAAATGTTATTGAATCTCTCAAGTAGACGATAGTTCCTTGCTCAAACATAATGCAAAGTTGTTTTAATTTTTTAGTTTGAGGATCCCGTAGAGCTCTTTTATTTAAATCAACTAATCCAATTTTAATTCCTTCACGAACAGTTCTATAATTTCCATCAGATGGATGTCTAACAACACAACTTCCTTGTTGTATTAATTCATTCCAAATTGCTTCATGCAATGATGAAGTTTGTAAAGTTCTTGGATCACAAAATATTCCACGACGAAAATCAATATTATTTTTTTTTACAGCATCACCAAATGAAATAGCATCTTCTACTTTAATTATCATTCCTTTACTCACTGCACGATCAAATGGTATTAATTTATTTGATTTAGAATCAATAATAGCTCCTTTTTCAATATTAATATCACCGTCATCTATGCCAGCTGTAAGTGATTTGATTTTACGATTATGTAAATTTTGAATTGCTGAACTTTTTGTTTCAATTACTTCATTTTCAATAGCTTGTTCAATATTAATCCAAGTTGTACTAAGTGTATCAACTAATTTACCATTGTCAGAATTATATAAATGTTCATTTACAGCATCAACAAGTGATAATGGTCTATCTACCGTTAATATTAAACCTTGTTTTCTAGCTTCATCTAAAGGTATGCCATTTTTGTATTGACCTTTAATTGGTTCAATTAATCCTTGTACAATAGCTTCAGGTAATTTCATGATTTGAGATGTTAAATCATTTTTAATGATTGATAAATTTGGTTCAATTAATTCTTCTTTACATGCATCTTCTAATGTCAATTTCTTTCCTGTTGAAGGATGTATAAATTTTCCACTTTCTTTTTCATATAAACCAATTTTTAATGCTTTATAAAGTCCAAAAGGTTTTTCAATATCTAAAATATAACCTTTTTCTAGATGCTTGTGGTAAACTCAAAATGACTTTCTTTGATTTCTGTGATGGCACAATAAATTGTCCTTGCTGACGATCAATAATTCCTTCTCTACACGTAGATACAAGTGATAAAACTTTGGATTGCTGTTCATCCCAAAAACAAGGTAATGTTGGATTTATAACAAGCCTTCTAATAGCTTCATGTAATGTAATTTTACGACCAGTATTAGGATCAATAATTCTACCACTCTCTTCTAAATAAAGACCCAAATGAAGAGCTTTTTGAAGTGAAATTGGCATTCGACTATCAATAATAAAACCAGATTCTAAAGCATCCAATAAAGTCAAACTAATATTTCTTTTAAAATCTTGAACACTTCCATCATCTCCATTAACAAATCCTTCTTGAATAGCAACTTTTAATGGCATTTTCTTTACAAAACCTTCTCTTGTATCTTTAACATGTACAGAGTCTGAATCAATAATTTTCTTTTCAAGAGCTTCTGATAAATTGACATATTTTCCTGATTTTGGATTTAAAAATAATTGACTATCACTTTTATACAATCCTTTTAATATTGTTTCACTGAGTGATAAAGGTTGTTTAGTTTCAATAATCCAACCATTTTCTAAAGCATCTGAAATGTTAAGTTTTTCAGTTGGTGAAATTTGGATTGTACCATCAATTAAATTTACAGTTCCATCAACTATAGCAGATTTTAATGGAATAAGAATATCGTTTGATTTCTTTACTATAGCTGAATCTAATGTTACTTGACGAGTATCAATAGCTTCTTTTAATGGAATACTATTATCTCCAGTAGTACTATTAGTTTTGATTGTATTTGATATTGGATCATATTTTCCACTATATATAGCCTCTGGTAAAGACAATTTTCTTGTTGGTTGTAAAATAAGACCAGATTCTATTGCTTCATCTAAATTAATTTGTCCACCTCCAATAGGATCAACAGCTTGTCCTGTTTTTGTTTCAATTAGCCCTGTAACTATAGCTTGCTTTAATGATACTACTGAGCCACTTCTTGGATCTCTACATGTTAGTGCATTAGAATCAATTTCATTTCTTTCAATTGCATCTGATAATGTTACAAATTCTCCAGTATCTTTTAATTTTAAAAGTCCAGTATCACTATTATAATTTCCAAGTGCAATAGCAACTTGAAGTGGAAATGGTTTTTGATAGTTCAAATCTTCTACTACTTCTTCTTCTTCAGTTGATTCAATTTCAATTTCTTTAGCTTGATTTTCATTAGATTTTTTAGTTACTTGTGATGAAATTTCTATACCTGTAATTGGTGTTGTTGAAGAAGGTTCTTTTTTATTATGTATTAATTTCTTTGCTGCTTCAACAGCTGCCATTCCAGCAATTACTGGAGCACCTGCAACAGCTAATAATCCTAATTTGACACCTTCTTTTATTGACATTTTATTTCCTGTTTTTGGATCTTTAATTTGAGCTTGAGATAAATCAATATCATCACTACTTTCACCAAGTTTTATTT
>VCNE01008246.1:0-13880 GCA_009869805.1 Oncopodura yosiiana
ATCAACAATTAATAAATTTATTAGGCCTAGGAACTGGAAATTCTGGTGGACAACCAAGAACAATTAGAATTAGTACAACTCCAGCTGCTGCTGGTGGTTCCAAAAATGGTAATCAGTCTCCTGCTAGTTCGTCATCAGGTAGATGATCAGAGCATGTTAGCCTCTTACTTCAAGTGTTACAAAGTGAGAGGATTAATGGAAAATGTGTTTTATTATACAAATATATCATCACTACTTGTACAAATAGTTAATATAATCTCGCAGTAGAGTAAAACAATTATTACAAATTTTATAATTATAATTACATTGAAAAAACATTGCTACAATTATGATTACATACTTTTTTAATTATCGAATTAATATTTTTGGGAGAGAGAACATGTACATAGTAAATCAGAATTTAAGAAACTATTATTATTAGTTAGCAACTTTATGTAGTCAATTATTTTCTATATGATTATTATGCGTCTAGTATTATTGTATTATAAATAACGAAACCAAATACAACATAATAATGCCTTATAGTACAATTAATTTCCTGGCTGTGTATAAACTTTTATATATTATACATTCTTCGTCTTTTTGATAGCAAATAAAGTGTCTCAGAATTACAACAATACACCAATTTGAGTCTCATGTCTAGAAATGTTTCGCCTTGTATTTATCTCTGATTTCATTTATTACCTACACACTACCTAATTTATCATACGATGTTTATATACTCGGGTTGCTACTAAACTACACTGTGTTACATCACTCTTAATACGATATTTCTAGCACTTGTTTAGACTCCATGAGCAAGGTTGACAACTACAAAGGTTTTAGCCTTTGGAAATAAGTAGAGTCTTGTTACACTCATTCTTGATCTTTTACTCGACTCATTTATAGTAATTCACTTTTCAGTTGACTCACTTTGCTCGTCATTATACAACAACATAGTTACAAAATCCCAGTCTAACAATAGAAAAATGAGTGAAATAGATGATTTGATTGTCACCGGAGAACATTAGAATTTCCTTACTCATACAACTTGAAATATGTTAAACGATTTCCTTTCTTAATTTTACGGAAATTCATATTGCTAATACTAAAATTATGGTTTTTGAAGGGAAGAAAAATTTCAACAATGACAACTTTTGTTGAAGAGAAGCAACTCAATTCAGAGTTCAAGTTCAAAAATCCAGTCACTTTTGTCCTTAATACTTTAGCAAGGTAATGCTTTCAGCGGCATGTAAATACTCTTTTTGCCATACGTCAGTTATCAAAGATTTTGTTTTACCTCCTTCAAAAAAAATCAGTTGCTTCCTGAATTTCATATCGAAATTTTACGTGCCTCAAGTTTATTTTTATCTTTAATACAACCGTCAAGTGGAACAAAATTAATTCTTTTCCTTCATAGTTTATATTCTCGTTTTCTCAGCTTGTAAAAGACCGAAATGAAGACAACTATATCTTCTGAGTTTAATGGTAAATAACTTTCAAAATGATCGTTAATATAGTTTTTGTATGTAGTTTTCGGATTTTTTATATTTGCAGCTAGGACAAAGCCTAATACGATTATTAGTGTTGCAGCTCATGAAAATATTAATATAAATGTACATGGAACTATCTCACCGGAAGAAAAGATACAAATGTAAACTATAACTCACATATATCAACATATTTTCAAAATTCATTGAATTATTTGTCTTACAGCCAACAAATGCCAAAAGTTACAGGAGTAGAGATGGAGAAGAAATTGGCTGATTCAATAATTGTAAGTGCAAATTGTAGTAGGGAATTCACTTGTTATTTACTTCTCCCTGAATAACAGAATCTTCTTTTATGGAAATTAAAATCAAATGATCTCACACCCTTGCATCAGGTATGTTATATACAGTTACTTTAAATATATAAGCTTCGTCTATGATAATAGTGTAGTTTAGTTGCAATTTAATAAAATGTTATATAGTAATATGAATAAATGACTTTTTAGAAAGCTGTCGATGACATGTTTCCTGATGAGATGTTTCAAGATGTAATCAACAAGAGGAAATAATTATAAACTGGCTGTATTGTTGTGCAGAGTATATTATATTGTGTCAACTGTGTCTGATTAATTGTTGTACTCAATTTATTTTTCACTACTGGATATGTCAAAAATACATATTGTTAAACACTAAAGACATAGTACAGCACATGGTATTTTATAATGTTATATTATTCAATAACTTATATATATATATATTAAGTAAGCCTTTAAATAACTTGGTATTAGATTTATATACAAATTATATTTAGTATGTATAACAAATAACAATGTAATATGGGTTTCACATTATTCATTAAAAAAGTTATTGCTGCAATCACCGTCTTGGCAGTTATCGACACTGTAACGATACAACAAAATTCATTTTAGGTTATTTTTTGTTATATTATTTTCATTCACAAAACCTACTCTGAATCACTATCCGAACTACTTGAAAGTGAAACCCTGTCATTTTCATCTTCGCAGGCTTTTAATTCTTCTCGTGGATGATGAATATTATATCTCTCCAGTTGCTCATTTAACCAATTTGATATAATTTGTTGTTTAGCACTCATAAATAGTGGAAGTCCTACTTTCTTGGTATATATTCCATCAGTAAACTTTACTATATCACCTAATACATCTTTTCCACTTGCATAGAATCCTTTCATTTTCATTGACTTGGCTCTGATTAAACTTAATTCATATCTTCTTTTTCTGCTATCATTCAATGTTACACAAGAGATGGACAATTTTTCTTTTGATTCTGGTAAATAGCATACTAAAGCACAGCTAACATTGAAATGGTGCATTTGAATAGTGCATTTGTTATCATAAAATCTCGTTGGTTTAAAATTTTCAATTTCTACTCCTGTGTCACGAAAAAGTTGTTTATGAGTATCTGCTGCTGCGGATTTATTAGCTTCTCTTGATACCAGATGCTGGTTTTCAGCCACCATTACACTAAATGACAGATGAGAATTCTTTGGACCAATATAAATAGCATCACAGTTAACAGGTAAGGATCCATGATTTGAAACATACGTTCTTGTCATTGGAATTAATGGGACCTATTAATTAAAAAATAGAATAAAATATATGTAATGAAATATATACTTATGTATATCATAAAATATACTTTTAGGAGCTTTTGCAGCTGAATAATGCAGTCTATCTTGTACTTCTCCCCGTGTAGTTCGGTTGTATATTTGTCGTTACTGGATCTATATATACATAGACAAAACAAAATCTTTTCTCAAGTTTCTTAATTTACGAGTGTTAAAAAGATAGTTACATCATAGTGTCCAAACATTTATCACTTAGATGAAGTTTAAATTCATCATATCTTGAGAATTTAATATTACATTGTTTACAACTCCAATCATCCAATCTCTTGTGGTCAATTTCAATGTGTTCCAAGAGCAAATCAAAATTTCCAGTAAATATAGTACAATATGGACAAGAAAGTTGTTGTTGCTTGATATGGACTTCATCCACATGCTCATCCAACTTATCTATACTTCTAAAAACTCTTCTGCAACCGTTCTTATTGCATTCAAAACAACTGTTTTTATGAAATCGATTGACATGTTTACGAAGATGATCACGGCGTTTTGTTTCAAATGAGCAGCTTTTACATTTTTTAATTACTGTTGCTTCATCGTGACAGCATTTGTTATGAATTTGTAGTCTTTTGAGTGTTTTAAATTTCAAATTTTTACATTGCTCCTCTTTACAAAGTATTGGTTTAATTTCATGAGCTGTAAGTAAGTGATCCGCTTGAGTTGATTTAGTTCTAAAAACTTCTTCACATACACAGCAGCAGTATTTAAACAGTAAATGAGAATTTTGTAAGTGCTGCTTCAATTCGTCCAGATTAGTAATTGCTCTCTCACAACCAGGATATGGACATTGAATTTTAAATTGATAATGACTTGTAGACAAATGAAAGTATAATTCATTTAAAGACATGAATTGATTGTTACATCCAACAATGGTGCACGGATAAGCCTGTTAAACAGTGTTTTAATAAATTATGATTATTAGGTATGAGGATAAATTGATGATTTATTGCTTATATTTATTGATGTTTAAAATTAATGACTGAGTCAAGCATACTTTTGTATTGTACTGTTATCTACTATCAGTTAACCTAATTATGAAAAATTGTAATACATTGGAAAAGCAAAGTAGTACTTCATGCACTCAGGTATAAAATATAAAAAAAATTTACAACTTGCTGAATATAACGATACGCTGTTGTTCATATATCACTATATTTAGTTAGCGTTATGTATAAAATGCATATTAGTCGTTTTTAATATAATTTTTATTGATGTACCTGTGTTGTAACATGACGTAGCTTTTCATGTCTGTTTCTGCCGTCTTCATTAATGAAATTTCTTGTGCACCCAGACAAACGGCATTTAAACTATTATTGCAATCAATAGAAACCAATTTAACAATTTTTATTTTATTTTTTAATTTATGATTCTGATGACTTACTTTACACTGATCCATTTATAATAAATCAAACAACAAAACTTACATATCCCGTCGACAAATTGGAAATTACACACACTGAAGTTAGTTTACAAAACTACTTAAACATTGCAGCCGCAAAAGGAAATTCAGTACCTCGATTTGCATAACTGAAAATCTTGTAGAAATTCAGAGGCGGGTCAGCCCATACTCTTTGACTTCTTTCATTTTGACGTTTAGATAAAATTTGTTTCTTTACATCGCTTATTGTTGTATTTTCTTATTAAAAGTTGAACTAAAAATTCTTCTGTGTCTGTTATTACGACAAGAGAAAAATATAATGAACATATAAGTACGTCACATAAACTTCATATATTCTTGAAACTGTATAAGTAACCTAGATTATTGTGATTATTTCACTTTTTTACATCAATTAATCGTAAGTACATAAAAATTCATAAATACGACTATATTCAGAAGACTAACAACAAATTCTAAAAGTCTAAAACATGTCTATTTAAATTTATGATAGATGGATGAATCCAGTGTTCATATTAATGGAGACTACTATATAATGAAAATCCATAAAAAACACTTCCAAAGAGAAAACCACAACAGCGCGTCTATAAAAATCATCGTAAAAGAAGCAGAACCATTTCATCAGGAGCCCCTGCACTTATTAGAGCAACAAAATCCAACCAAAAAAAAGACCGAGCTCCCACAAGCCCAAATGTCTGCTACAATATACTGCGTTTTGTGTGGTATGTCTTTAATTAATTAGTCTCATATTAGTATTTTCATTAATGTAGTTCACACATTGAAATATAATAATCCAACTCTATAAAACATATTTTTTATTTGAAATTGCAGATTTGGTGTTTGCATCTGAAAAAATGTATAGAGCTCACATGATTCTTCATCATCATGGAATTTTCGTATGTCTAGAATGCAATGCAACTGCTGTTTCGAGAAAGGACAACCTCAAAAGCCATCGACAAACAAAACTATGCAAAAATCGAAGTAGTCTTAGTTTAAATGAGAAGAAAAATGTCTTAAGAAAACAAATCTTATTGATAGCTAAAGTTAAAACCAAGAAGAATAACACGTTGGGATAAACTGTATAACTATTGTTACGTAAATTATTCTAGAAAGTTTTTAGTAATTAAATTGCATTATAATGGTCGAAGATACATCGGTGCATATAATAGTAGTGAGACTATTTGTAATGATGTTAAACATTTGTAATGATGTTAGAAAGTAATTAGATATACATAGCGTTCAATACTCAGAGTCTTATAGATAAAAGTCAAAATTGGTTTCTTTTGGTGATCCACAACGAATTACTTCATACCCTGTAATGTGAACATCAACATTAATTGAATTGTTCTAAATTTCAATTACCAAAATTTATTTCTTAGTGTTACAATACCCTGGCAAACCTGTACACTTCTCTATTCAATGCACACAAAATCAGCAGCTCACATATTTAATATTGACACCATTTAATTACATTTACTAGGATTTTTGTCTTGTAGTGTATGCTATGTTATTAGTGAAACTAAGAGTTTCACTAATACTCTCTCAAAGCATTTCAATGTATGATATACAGACTACATCAATAAACTTGTACGTTTGACATGTTTGAAGAAGAAGTTTTCAGTTCTGAAGTCAAAATTTCGAAATTTGGATTTAAATTGTTAAAAATTGTGAGTTACAGTTGTGTGAGGAGAAATAAGATGTTGTAATAAGAATTTGGAAGATAATTGAGCAAGAATGATATGTATACCAGAGTTCGTTTGTTAGATTTGCATGAAGGTTTATATCACGATATATTATATGCAAAATTTGTTTATCACATATTGAATACATTGCTAGTAGTTTATGCATTACAGTGACTGGAGTAGCATTAGCATCACAATATGCATCTTATAGTAGCAATCGAAATTTCAGCCAAAAAATAGTTTAATTCAACACATAGAATGCAAGGACTGAAAATAAAGGAAAATAAAGACTTTTTGTATTGCACTGAAAATGAATATTCAAATGCAAAAATAATTACTTTTTGTAAATCTAGTATAGTAATTCTGTTTATGCTAAACTATATACACAATCATAAGAAATTTTCTATGGTTCTTTGTTTGTAACACCCATACTAAAATTTTTCACTGTTCCACTTTTACACATCTATTGCTCTCCATGAATCCTACAACAGATATTTAGAGAAAGAAACATTAAAAACACCAGTAAAATACTTAACTTAATAAAAAGTGTGTGATGTCATACTCATTAGAAGATTCAAACAATCCGGAGGTAGAATCTTTTCTAACTGCTTTAAAATAAAACATAAAAAATATTTTTTGTATTGTTTGTAGATGGATCCTGTAAAAATATTAGTTTGTCAAGACGGAAACTGCATCATGCTATTTCAAGCCTCTCTGTTACAAAGCATGATGAAGTTTTTTAATGACAACAACATCCAGAGTGCAGAAGTGGTTTATGAAGATACAAACTCCTCTATTGAAGAATTTTTTATTTTACCAGTTAACGACCAGGTCAACGAAGTCGTAACTTTAAGTCAACCAATTGATTTACAGGTCGCTGCATATGAAACCATTGATCAACAACATGAAGAAGTTGAAGATGTTGATGTGCGTATACATGATCAACAACAAGATGTAAACAATGACGTGATTCAAGAAGCACCGACACAACAAGAGATACAACCAGTAGCAGCTCCACAATTTAATCGTGAAAATGATTGTATTGTATGCAGTAAGTATCAACTAATTTATAATTTAAAAAGTAAAAAAATAACACGTAATAAGTTTTTTTGGAATTGCAGATATCCAATTTGGATCTAATCAAGAATATCGTAGGCATATGATTGATTTACATGACAGACTTTATTGTTGCTGGATTTGTGAATGCACAGTTATGAAGCGACGAGACAATTTATTAGTACATCAAAAAAGTAAACTGTGCAGAAACTTATCTAGACGTAGTGCAAGACGAAAAAGAAATCATCTTCGTGATTGCTACTTCAGAGTTACGGGAAAATTAATTTAGTTATTATTATTATTTGTCCACATATATCTTTGTTAGTACTAACGTGATGTAATATTCGACTGTAGTCCCTACCTTTATTTTTTCCAAGAATATTCTTCATTTAATACTATCACGTACCTTTGGTATAATACTTGTTTTAAAACTTATATCAACACTAGATAAAAAGATCGATAATGTTAAAGAAAGTCATTAAAATTTGAATAAGAAAACAATTTACTCCATGAAATTTTAGTTTATTTATCCTATATATCTTTATTCAATAAAATCTGTTGCATAAAACATATCATGGCATCAAAAATTATCTGACAGACGCATCAAGAAAGGTTACTTTAATTCTCGTCTACTGTAACAATATACGTAATATAATTTTACTTACAACTAAAGAATATGCATGCAGTTGAATAACTGCATGCATGGTACCAGCAAACTATCATATCTCACTAAAACCGAAATTTTTTAATTAAAAATCACTAATTATTTACACGTAAAAAATTAATACAAAGATTATGTACATACAAAGGTCTACTCTGTATATATTCGAGTGACCAAAAATTCTAGACGTTGACAAAATAGTGCAGGTAAGGACAACAACAGACGACTTCTTATTGTCACCAAGAGACTTACCGTACCAACAAATTTGTGGTAGAAGTAGAGTATGTCCTTGTAGTATTTTGTATAAACTGAAGAGAAAATAAAACTCCAAAAACTGAAAGATGCTTTAACACACTCTAAGTCCCTTGCCAGCTTATCGTCTTGATTTTGACAATCATCTTGTGATATGATGTTGATTAATTTTTATTGTCAGTTCTAAAACTTTTGCATTGGATCATTCTTGAATTGATTAAACATAACTGAACTTCACATTATATCGAACAGGCTTTCCTCGTAGATATAAATAATAATAAAAAAATGGACCCAAGCGAATTTGTTGAACTTTTATAAATGTATCTGAAGTGATTCAATACTGACTAAAACAGTTTAGTACAATTAAAGCTGCTACAACTTTCAGTTCACAAAGAAGTACAAAATTCAGTGAGCACAGCGGCATGTGAAAACTCAAACAACAAAAAAAAAATAAGTCATTAATATACCAACTGTCACTAGATTATTAATTTTTTTACTATACTACTAAAGCAAATAATGCTTCAACTAATACATAACTGTAAGAAACAAAAGTGGTAGCGATTTATTATTTATATTGTGCTGAAGTTTAAACTATTTCATTCCTAGATACATCAGATTGCATTGTATTATGAGCAATGTGTATACTGCTTATTCTTCGTCGACTTCTTGCATAATTAGGTTTCATGTGTGTATAAAAAACATTTCATTTTGTTTCATGTGTGTCTTAACTGTATTTACTTTTTAGCGTAGTATTCATAATCTCACCAGTATTTCATAATATAGCAATGAATTTTGAAGACGTAGGTACTATCGAAGAATATCTAAAAGTTCAAATGAACAATTTTGTAATTACAAAGTCAAAAAGTCAGTATATGAAGGAATATGTCTTTTTCGCCTGATGTTGTTCATTGTTTGTATTGGACAAGATTGTATTTTACAATGTAACAATGTATTTTATAATACAAATTGGAATTGAAAGCATAATAGATTTTTGTAGAAGTTGTTAAGGCATGTTTTAAAAAACTTACATTGCCCATCTTGTAAGTTGGTCCAGAATGCAACCTTACTCTATATTTAATGTTTGTGTTGGAATAAATACAAACAAATAAAGCTTTACTTATTATACTTTTTATGTTTATACTTTTTCTTGAAACCGAGAACAAAATTCTTTAAAAAGCTACTACTACTAAATTATAATGTGAGCCAATAAAAATAATTATTATTTACATTACGACACTGAAATTCACAACCAATTAAAATACATCATTGTAATTTTGACATCTGAGTGTGGCAGATGAAAAGTTGACTTAACTCACAACGGGCAAAAAACCTCAAAAAGTTATTGTTCTTTAAACTAACGTAACTTCATTTTGGTCAGATGTGTTTAATTAGGATTATATATTTCATGCAAAAATTCAGATTAAGCTTATGTAATTAAAGTACATAGTCGTGCCGCAGTCAAACTTTTCCGTTGCTTAACATAGTGTCAAACGTTTATTATCATTCTCTTTCACTGATTCTCGTTTATTTTCTAAGTACTCTATGATAATTATTCTATGCTTCGAGTGCTTTTCAGTACTGCTGTAATCTATAAACAGTAATCAGTATTTGTGAGAAAACAAGTAGTATAGGTTATAGCAAGTATACAATATGTAAAATAAATTTAATCTTTCGACTCTAAAAGAAGTGACAGAAAAATGTATAATTAGCATATGATTATTTCACTTGTGTTCAACTTGTGGTAGAAACAAGAGTGTGTACTTTATTTTTACTAATCAGTTCATTGAATAGTTCTACAAATTGTATGCATACATATAAGAGAGGAAAACAATTTCTATATAAGATAATTGCCAGTAATCATTTCTTACACTACTAGTCTAATTATTATGTTAATAAATCTACAAAAAACAAAAGTTCACCGGAGCACTGGACAGTAAAACTATTACATATTACAAAATGTGTAGGAACAGCACAAGAATTTTAATAAGCAAAATCCCATGTTAAATCATCAGTGTTGACTTCATTCAAGAGAATAATATTATGTGGCTCAAAAATATCCAAAGGTTCGAATCGAAAAGAGGATGACGTAGGACATCGTAGACAAGATTCAGGATTTTTAATTCTATTCCAAACATACTCTCCTTGTGGACAATTTTGCTCACAACCATCACGAACACGTTTCAATAAAGCTAACATTTCCTTATAGGCCATTTTATGAAACTCTGCAGACATAACACCAGGGTTTTTACGAAGAATACAATTCATGTAATACCGAATTCTGTTGACCTGTGAAATAATAAAAAAGAAGCGTTAAAAAAATTTAGTATTAGTAAGAGTGAGTACAGGTTTTGTAACACTAACAATGGTAATATCTGTATCATCCATTTTTGTGTCAAAGACGATTTCAACATCATGGTCCGGATAAATTGGTACTTCAATATTATTAGGCGTTGTTCCAAGTCCACAAAGTACACCAGTATAACGAGTCATTCCTATATCAGTTCTTAATTCGACTTTTGGAGCAAATAATAAAGCCATCAAAGCCATAATACCTAATAATAATTACAAAAATATTAAGTAATTATAGCAATAACCTACTGATCATTACAGTATAATTTTTCTTACTAGGTATTGCAGGCATAATTGTTGTTTCACGAGCAATGATGCTTCCACTCTTATCATTTATAGCAACAGACGCGGCAACAAGTAATCTAGATGATGGAGCAGTTGGTTCATGATCCAAAACTACAGAATTTACACTGGCATTGTCAACTGAAACTTTTTTCAAACAACTGCTAGAACATAATGATGTAAACGTTAATTCCAATGGACTCCATGGTCCTTTTAATGTTGTAGAAATCTGTACATACTTAAAAAATAAAATATCAAATTGAGTAAACGGTTTTATTTTTTAACATTATTTAATATTTCTACTTATATTCTTACATATGCATTTGTGCCAGGTGGTTCAAGGAAAGTAATATCAACTGGATCCGGTTTTTGATCATTATTGTGCTCCTGAATTTCTTCTGCTCCCATAAGATGAGCATGGTCTCTTATTTTTTTGTGAAGCTATAAAACGGAAAGGAAAAATTATTTTTTTATAACTTAATTTTTTAGTATTTCATTTCATTACAATTGATAAGTGTGGTTCAGGAGCATAATCAGCAAAACCTTTATTAAAAAGGCATTCATTAAAGTTTTGTTTAATCTTTCCATCAGTTCCAATAAGTTGGCCAGCAATCACGCCTTTAGTAATAGAGTATATCTAAATAGACAATATTAGACGTTAATTATTATATATAATATGGAGATTAAATTAAAAATTCATACATCTATGTAATGATGAGGAGCATTTTTAGCAAATGTTTGCATCTTCTTAATAGCTTCTTCATGCCAAATTGAACCAAGTACTGTAGCAGGTTTTAATTTACTCAAACGATATTCAACAGCCTAACAAGAAAATGGTAGTGTGTTATAAATTATTACATCTACAATTATTATATACGTATTCTCATCTTACATATTGTGGTGCTACATGATAACCTTTGGCACACATAGAAGAAGTGAAATCCATCAAAACCGATTGTTTCACCCATTCTGAATTTCCATAATCCACAAAGTACATCTATTTAAGAAGAAACATTTTTTAATAAATCAAGTGTTCAGAGTTAGCAATGTATACTTACAAGAGCAGAATTAGTCCCTGCAACATTAAGAATTTTAGCTCTATAGTAAACACCTTGATATGGAGCCAAACAAAATGAATTTGGAGCAATCTTTTGTCTTGGTAAATTAAGATGACAAAGTTCTTTGTTGATCGTTGCAACCATATCAGCTACTTTTTCTTTTTCACTTCTATAGACGGCCCAAAATTGTGAAGGATTTTCAATATGAGTGACGTTAATATAAATTTGATTATGAATAATTCCAGGAAGTTGAATTAAATCTGGACATTTTCTAAATGATCTTCTCTCTACTTCATTTCTAGCACGTACATACTCATGTTTCTCTTGTTCTTTTCTATAATTTAAAAAAAGAAGAAAATATATATAATCTCTTGAAAAATATATCAACTTTATTTCTACTTACGGTAAAATTTTAAATTCCACTTGATTTCTCAACTGTCTCATTTTAATTGAACGATAGACTCCTTTATTAATAGGTCCATATTTTTCACTACGACTATCAAATACTGCCAATACTTTTTGACCTTCAAATTTTATAGCTGGAACATTCATTCCAAATGATAAAGCTTCAGCAATATGTTTTGCATATCTAAAAAGAGATTATATAAATAGTTATTAAATGAATTGATTATCAATTTGTTAACTCCATTCTTTCTTACAATCTTCCATCATGTTGATCAGGAAATCCTTTGAAAAATACTGTATTGTATAAATCTTGATTACAGATTTCTTTTGATCTTTCCTTTTCATAAGTCTTCATATCTGGACGTTGACGCTGAAAATAATTTGGATAAAAAGCTCCAGCCATTGCCAACTGCATAAAATATATTTAATACTTACGTAAAACATTTAATTAAACAACCAAAAAATTTAATTTAAATGATTTTCTACCTTAATCATAAGACCTTGTTCTTTAGTCAATCCTTCTTCATTCTCATTGCCAATTTGTAATGGATGAGGCATAATATTATGACGAGTGAGTCTTTCTTCAATTAGTTCAATCGTAGCTTTAATCTCTCTTAAAACATAAAGATTAACTTGAGATGCTCTTGCCCATGAACGTTCTTGTTGAAAATAATGTCTACTATGTTGATTTTCTCCAATATCAGCAAACTTATTTATCCATTCTTTGTAAACATGATAAACAGCGAAACAATCAGAATAACTTCTTTTAGAGTAATTAAGTTTACTCATGTAGCCTTCAAGTTGTGAATAAATTGATACACTAAATGGATTCTTAACACTGAGACATGCGGCTGTAAATAAATTGTAATAAAATAATAATAATTATTTACATGCTTGTTTTTATAATAATTATACTTCTTCGTACCAATTATAACAGCTTCTCTAAGCACACCAAAACAATGTCCAAGAAGAATAAGACGAGTACAATTTTGTGGTATTGGTAAGCTGGCCATAACTTCACCAAGAAATGTTAAGTCACCATCACATGTGTCATATTTAAATTCACTTCTGCCTTGTCTATCTGTTACTGTTGTCATTATTTTCAATGCTCCCATCTGAAAATAATAATATAATGTTTGTGAGTAAAAAGTTTTCATGGTTAGGTGAAATATGCTTTATCGTATGCTTTCTTACTTCTTTCAAATTGGCAATTGATCTTTCAATTCCTGAAAGTAATGGTGGATCTAAAGCTAATCGAAAGACTTCTTTTGGACTTCCTACATTCAAAGTTTTCGCCTGAAGAACAACAGTTTCTAAACTAGATCTCAACATCTCAGGCATACAATCTTTATCGAGACCCTATATATAAATAAACAGATTCTTTAAAAAAATGCATCAAAAATATTTATACAAATATAATCTACAAAACTTACAGCAAAAAATTTCTTTGGAACCATTCGATAAACAATTCCATCTCCTACACGTCCAGTACGGCCTTTCCTTTGAATACATTGACTTACACTTGCCCAACAAAGACGAAGTGAAGACCAATTTGTTGATTTGTCTACACAATTGGCTTTTGTCAAACAGAAATCAATTACATATTT
>VCNE01008253.1:0-17804 GCA_009869805.1 Oncopodura yosiiana
TATGTAAATCACCTTTTACGACTGTGGCACATGTTACTCTATCAAAGCCACATGAAAGGACGTTTGTCACAGTTTCAGATGACATGAGATGAAAGATTTCACCATCAGAGTCTACAAATAACTTTTACCACTTGACGCTTTAATATTCTTGCCTCAGATGGAAATAATAGTTTCATCGAGTGTGCAAATGTGGAAACCTTCTCTGAGGGTGACATATTCCTTTGACATTTCAATAGAGTGAGTAGCATAATGTGCATTAAAAACTGGAGCAACATCTCATACACACATGTTATAGCACAAGGCAATTCTATATATATATATAGGAAACTGATGAAGTAACCGGTGAAATTCTTAGCTTTTTATTTAAATAAGCAAGTGTAGCGTTCAATTTTAATAAACATTAGTAGATTTGCTCTGCTAGTAGGTTAAGATGAACTATATTATTCTTTCAATATTATTCATCTGTGCTATTTCTTTATAGGGAGTTACCATGTAAGAAGAAAATACACACAGACATAAACTACACAGTTATTTCTCACTTCAGTTGGTGAAAATTGTAGTAAGATTTTAGTTTATGAGAGAGTAATGCTGAAATCGAAAGTTTTACTTTTCCAAGCCTCATTTACACAACTTATGTACAGCAATGCAATCATTGGTATTATGAGTATGTAGACTGATCATCATTTTCAGTTATTGCATTCTAAGAACTTCCCCGGTTAATATGTAGCATGATACTCAAAGTTTCAAACCTAACCTATCTTAAGCTGATGTTAGTAGTCTATTTGAGACTACTGGAATAATAAAATCAGAAGAGCGAAACGAACAAATTGGAAGACCTTGAGTATTTTCCATATACATACTAACTTCTAGTTTTAGCTCTAGCAACCAACTGAGCTAATTATCTTATTCTTCTAATGTTTTGTTAGAAATTGCCCAAGTGTGAAAACCGATTCTGATTTTTATAAATCTGCACTCTTATTCTATGTTACGCTAACCTGCTGTGGAAAATTCTTTGATATCATTTATATAACGTAATTTACGTCAGTAATATAATTCTGTGCTTTCCAGTATTGTGCGCATATAGAACTTGTTTTCTCTCAAAACACATTATGGCTAAAGATTGTATATAAGATACTCTAGTTGCAGTCCAGTACTTTTGTGCCATTGTAGTAAAAGAACTTAGTTCTAGAATATTGTCATTGAAAGTTTAGCCTCAACTGAATTAAGATCAAAGTAGAATTGTCATTAATTGTTATAATGAAGTCCACAATTAAAATTGCACTAGTCATATTTGCATGTGTGAATATTTCATCAACAATCAGAGTCCGAAGACAACTTCCTCGAGAGTTACAAAATATAGAAGTGGAAAAATACATTAAGAATGAAAGACTTGTAAAGCCTCAACTACAATGTATTCTTGATAACGGCTCCTGCGACAGATTAGGAAGAGCTCTTAAAAGTAAAATAGAGTTTTATAGTTTGAATATATTAATTGAGTTAATTTGTTGTTGCTTTATATAAGGTTACATTCCACAACAATTGGAGGAGAGATGTCGTAATTGTTTGGCAAAAGAAAAAGTCTACCTGGCTGACCTAATTAAAAGTTTGCAACAAAATTATCCAATTGAATGGGTGCAGATAGTCAATAAATACAAGGTAAGAATTTATTATCATGACCATGTTTTTTGAGTTAAATGTATATAGTAATTAACTAGAATGCGTTAAATTTAATTACACAGCCTAATATTACTACAGAGGAAGAAGCTCTTTTTCAAAAGGAGCTTGGAATCAAAGTTTTTCCAGAAACTACAACAGAAAATGTAATGGCAATCAACGAGGAGGCCGTTTCATACATTCCACAACAATTGGAGGAGAGATGTCGTAATTGTTTGGCAAAAGAAAAAGTCTACCTGGCTGACCTAATTAAAAGTTTGCAACAAAATTATCCAATTGAATGGGTACAGATAGTCAATAAATACAAGGTAAAAATTTATTATCATGACTATATTTTTGTGTTAAATGTATAGTAAGTAACTAGACTGTGTTGGATTTAATTGCAGCCTAATATTACTTCAGAGGAAGAAGCTCTCTTTCAAAAGGAGCTTGGAATCAAAGTTTTTCCAGAAACTACAACAGAAAATGTAATGGCAATCAACGAGGAGGCCGTTTCATAGCTTTATATTCCAACAAGCTTATAATTGAGATAGTCAATATACTATTATGTAATACTTCACTCTTGTTTTTATATCTAATGCTTGATTAAAGAATGCATTTCTGAAGAAAATTATTTGCCAAAGTTATTATCACTGCAAAAGACCTATTACATGCATGCAAAGCAAGGTGATTACATTTATTAAGTACAGTGGGATCTGTTTATAACGGTGGGCCAAGAGTCCAACAATTTATACTGTTATAGACAGAACACCGTTATAAACAGAGTCTCTCTATATCGGTATTAGGAACTAATCAAATGCATGATCGTTATAGAGAGACACAAGCGACCTAAAATTGGCTGAAAATACACCGCTGCAAGCAGAATACTTTTATATACAGAACGGTTATAGAGAGAGTCAATATAATGTATTTAGATCGGCTTTAAGCCCGGAGACTGGAAAGTGACCGTTATAGACAGAATACCGTTATAGATACGAACTTAAACACTCTTATAGACAGATTCCACTGTAGTAGTAAATACAGCCAACAATCGTTCATCAATTGCATCAATGCTAAAATAAAATAAAGTTCTGAAATTCGTTTTCTAAGACTTGTGTGCAATTAGTAAATACTTGTGGTCGACTAAAAAATCTGCTAGCAAAAGGAATTAGCTCAATTGGTTGTTTCTTCTAATGTATGAAAACTATTTTGTGGTATTATAGAAATAGTAAATACTCACTACATAATAAGTTTTTTTATTTATATTAAAAAGATTACAAAATTATGGCTTATTCATAGATCCTTTTGCCACACATCCAATACCTATTATGGCAAAACCTAAGATCGCTGATATTAATATGAATTTTATAAATCTAAACAAAGCTGCACAGCATCCCCTAAGACATTTTGATCGTTCTACAGAGCTTTCGTGTTCCTTCTTAATACACTCAATCATTTTATTTTTAGCACCAACTGCACGATTGTCCGCTTTTCCATAGACTCTCATATGAACTTCAAAAATTTCTGTAAATAAGTTTATAGCTTCTTTATAGTTACACATTAATCGGTGACATTCAGCAATATATGTTTTTGTTTCCAATGTCTCACTGTCCTCAGCACCTAACAGTCGTACTTGAGCTTCATACACTTTGCCCAACAAATTCACAGCTTTCCTATATTTTTTAATGCTTAGATGACTTAGAGCTTTTTCTCGAATGGCTCGTTGACGAGTAATTTCAGGAATTTGTACTACAACTGTTGGCAGAAGAGACTCTGACTCTTCATTTTTGATAAATGTTGCCTTGTTGCTATTTGTTTCAATAACAATCAAAGGAGGTGGCTCTATTACAGATTCTGATTTGGTAGTATTTTCATCAGTGTTAGAGTTTCCATTAGAATTGACTGTTTTGAGAAGCATATCTTGATAGTCAGTAGCTGTACAAATTAAGATTACAAATTGAGCCACTTTTTAATAGTACAGTAAACTCTCTCTATAACTATTAGACATTTTTTCTGCTTTACGTGACTAGAGATTAATAGTTTATTTAATTCTCTTATAGCAACTCTTTATAGCTTAAATCTGTCTATAACGTAGAAATCTCAGTCTCCCAGCCAATTCCCTATTTTAATACATTGTACTCACTCTCTTAATAACGGATTTGTCTACAACAGAAATCTGCCTATAACATAACTATTTAAAGGTATTTTATGAAAGATTACTCTGTCTGTAACACAAATTGACCTAAAATCCCACCTTATCTTATATATTTTTACTTTTTTGACAAAATTTCTTCAATATTTAAAATTTCAAAAACTTTTCTTGTGTCTTAAAACTATACTGTCATTAAATACCATATCAAATCACATATGTACATAAACAAATATTAAATAAAAGCCAATGACTCTCTATATAACAGAAATAATACTGTTTTGCTCCAAATTACGATATAGAGAGAGTTTGTCCTTAGCACTCTCTCTATAACGTAAAGAATTGAAATATTTTGCCGTTACGTTAAAGAGAGACTCCACTGTAATTTCATTACTAATAATTTACCTGACTCCAGTAACTCAGCTGCCACTTGATGCCCCGTTGTTTTAAGACATTCAATTAGTTGTGTGTAACGCTCTAGTGTCACGCTATATGCAACAGAATGATAGAATTTATGACATTGAGACCCAACTGGAGATTTCCACTGTAAAAGAAGAATTTTATTATTAGTGTGTTATAAAGGATTGTTTGTTGTTTCTTACAATATTGTTAATATCAATTTCATCAATGATTGTCTTTAACTGTACTTCAGCTAAAAGTTTTTCTATATAAGGCGTGTTGGAAGAAAGTTCGTTTAAGTTTCCAAGTATGAATTCTTTTAGTTTTGACATTGTGAAGGTTAAAATTGTTCAGCAATTTAGTAAATTCAGTCAGCTTTTCAATACTGCGCCACTGATTTCATTACTCATTAATTAATGTGGGTGATGAACGGGTGAGCATCGGAATCAAACTGATAATATTTTATCACTGCAGTTAGCTATATATTACATATTAAAGAGAATTTTTATAAAGGTTTACTTGCTAGGGAGTTTCATATTCTTATCTGCTGTTGCTATCTAACCATTTTGCTTTTCATGTAATCTTGTAGTTGTAAATTCTCGTTATGATTTATCCATATGACTTTATATTGCAATAGCTAATCTAATTAATTGAATGTCACAATTTTAGGAAGCTCGACAAACTCAACGCAAATTGATTACAAATTTAATTTATTGTTACAGTGAAATCTATCAATAAAAGTATTCTGTCTATAACGGTGACTTTCTAGTTTGCTGGCTTAAAACCTATCTAGCTACTTTATATCGACACTTATTATAGGAATTCTGTACATAACGCTATTGTGCCTATATAAGTTTATTTTCAGCCAATTCTGGAAAGATTCTCTATAACGGAAATCTGCACCAAATGTCTAAATAAAACAATTTCAAATTTTTTGTATAGTACGTTTCAACGATGACGATTATGAGATTGATGTGTTCCTAATTGTTTGCATCTTAGCTGACTGCTATAGACAGATGTCTATTTATTAGAGTTCATTTAACTTGACTTCCACCTTACCTAATTTGTGGCGAAACTTAATCTCATTGCGTATTGTACATATCAGTAGTAGCTACATATTATTATGCTTTTATGCATTGAATTAGATCTGCCAGTTTTAATATAGGTAAGTCTCAAAGCTTCATTTTTGCACATGGTTTATTCTAAATTTAGCAACAAGCGTCAGATTCTTCTAAATGTCTCTAGTTGAGAAAAACTAGATGAAAAATCTTTACAAGTTTCCAGTAAACTTTGAGACTTGAGAACCCATTTATTCAAACTATGCAAATATAAGAAGTAGACATCATCTTAAAATATTAACAAGCTGATAGAACATGGTATACAATATTTGCTCTTTTCATAACTATAGCTACACTTGTTAATAATTCCTGACTTTCTAAGCTAAATCTTAAGCTACGACTGAGTTTCATATTGTGTGACTATGCTAATGACTCGAGTAAAATTTTAATATCTTAACACTACAATGCAAGTGACTATATTCACTAAGACCTCTTAAGACTTCCTAAGCTAAATCTTAAGCTACGACTGAGTTTCATATTGTGTGACTATGCTAATGACTCGAGTAAAATTTTAATATCTTAACACTACAATGCAAGTGACTATATTCACTAAGAGCTCTTATGTAGTATGAACAAAATTCCAAGTGTTCATATAATTTAAGATTATGAGTGTAAAGACAAGTTGCAGGAAAGAAGAAGGGGAAAGGAGTGTGAACGTGGCTCTCATAAGACACAAGAGCTAATAACATTATCATGCAAACACATAAATAGCAAGTGTACAAACTTTCACAGCCTCAAGCTTCTTCTCCATTGACCTGACCGACTTTCGGTGGTTTTATAAAACTTCTAATGTTGAATATCCAGTGACACTCACACAAATCTCTAACCAAATTATAATACTACAATGTACAAGAACAAAACTGAGATCTCTTCTCTCTCTCTAGAGAGATGAGAGAGAATCGAAAGGACTCAAGTAATGTACTTGGAGATGAGTTTAATTCTAACTTACAAAGTTTAGTAGAGAAAGTGGTGTAGTTATAAGCCTCCAGTTATTTGACTTTGTTGAGAGTGCAAGTTTAAAGGAATAGAGAGAAATTGTTGGCAAAGTGTTTCATATAGAGACTCTTGTACAACATAATGTAATAATAATAGTTCTCTGCTCTTTCTCTATTCACTGAAGAAACAACTTGAGTAGTATTGTTTAACGTGTTATTACTTTCTTACCGTTATGAATAAGACAATAATTGTAATGAATACTATTATTATCACTCTAGTTATACATTATTAATGTGTACAACTTAGAAGTGCATAATTGAGACACGTTTTAACGTATTAAAGTAGTGAGTTATTGCTTGAGAGGCTAAAACAGAAAAATTCAGAGACTTAGAACTTTTGGTTGATTTTTCTGTCAATGTTTCCAAATGGCATCTCCTTAGTATAGACAAATAATTTAGTTTGATTACCCAAAATGATTCAGGACAACGTTCGCAATTTAAATTAGAATTTGCATGAATGAACCAAAGTTTGTAATAAGACATGTGGCATATAGTAAGATGAAAACCAATAACAATTATTATAATGTGTGTCACCAGAAGAAAGTTTGCATATTTATATATGTGGGAAATTTCTTTTCATGAAAAGTTTAAATGTACAGTATAGACATAGAGGACGGCTTTCTACTATAAGAGCAATAAGGAAGATGAGTTTACAAACTTTTTAGGAAGTAATATTAGCATCAAAATCTAGGTCAGATCTTTCTCCAACTATACTAAGTTTTTGGACTTCCAGTTAAACTCAACAAGTTTGTATAAGTTGACTAACAAAAAGAATCATTTTTCGATAGGAAGATGCATTACTCTATGAAATTATGAAAGTAAGTTTGAAGAGTAGAGCTGAATGACTTTATGTTATTAGGAAAGATTGGGCTCTCTGATGGAATCAAAGTTGCTCACTAAAATCCAATTCCCAGTTGAAGAGCTCTTGACAACGACTCCTCTTCTTCCAATTTACAAAACCATCAAATGAGTTTAAGTACAGCTTTCTGAAATGAGTGGATCAAGAGTCAAATGGAGACAGAGATTCTCAAGTGAGTTTGAGTTAAATGCATATGATTTTTTTGAAATTGATCCAACTTACAAATGAAGTTATATTAGCTGGAGAGAGAGTCAAGAGTTTATATAATCAACAGAGCCAGACTCATCATTAGGTTTAAAACCTTGATGATATATTGGTAGACGTTGTTGAGACTTATATATCTCTCCATATTTACTTTCAATAACATGAAGGCCTAATTGAGTCAACATATTTCACCTGAGTGCTCGTGTTCTAATTATAAGACTTGTTATTAGCCGACACGGAAAATCAGTCTAATCACAAAATGTAATCTAATGTTCATGAACTAGTCAAATTATTAATTAGCGACGTATGAGTAGATATTACATGATACAAATCTGATCAACATCAATCTAGGCTATTAATGTAGTATTGCTGAATCGTCAGATTAAATTCCATTACTGTGACATGAATAGACTAGAAAGATAGAAATGACCAAGTGTGTAGTATTCTTGTTCCCAGGAGACTCTATCTTTAGTTCATTTGACATCGTCTATATCAATTTTTGTTAGAGAAGTAAAATCCATTAGGATAAGTTCAATAGAGACTGCAAAACGAGTTTCATTCGTTTGATTAATCTCTACATGTGAATTGTCTCTAATGGAATGTACCTTAGGTCGCTCAACTTGTGAATTCTTGCAAGCTTCATAAGTAAAAATCTAAATATGTTACTGGAAGCATATTTCTCATGTGTCATGCAGTAAGTATCGCATTATTTTCAGGAATTAGAGTTCCATGTACATACGACTTAAGAAGGTAAAAGGCAAAGGGGCTAAGTGCAAAACGTCGTAAGGATTGACTTTAGACTTTGTATTAAATGAGTCGGATTAGAGTTGGAGATGTTGAGACATTGAAAGCGCAGTATTGACTCAGCCAAGACGAAAAAAGTTACTGTCACTAAATGACTTTTGGCTCAGAATCATCAAAGTACTCAAAATTTCTACAAGTATAAAGCTCTATGCGAACCACCTTATGACTTTAATACAAAGTCAGTTATTAAAGTATTAAGGTAAACGTACTTAGGAAGTAGCAAAAGCATCACTTTCCTAGAAGTGGATTTCTAATGGAAATGAGCCAACTGTACTATAGCATTAGACGTTCATAAGCGAAGTTTAGAGATCAAGAAGAAATTCTTCAAAAAAACGAGTCTAATGTTTATTTTCATGATGCATTCCACTGAGTGTTATTTGACTATTAGAAAAGGAGATGATAATGGAACTATGGGACATGTATTATAGAATTTGAGTTTCTTTTTGTCACATAATAGTACGTGTCGACTACATACATGCACTAGTACAGAATACTAAATGCCTATAGTAATGGTTCTTTATTTAGCAAAGATAATATGACAACAGCTTTCTACATATGTAAATGCAATATGGATAGTGATTAAATTGAGCTTGAGTTGCTTTGTAAATTTGGCATTTCTTATAGTTTTTTGTCAAGCAAGATGTTTCAAGCCTGATGGAAGAAAATTGTCTTTGAAAGGAAATACAAGTTTTCTTCCACTGCATGAAGTCTCAATGGCTTTCCTTCTACATAATTGTAGTAAAAGTAATTTCTAATATGTTCAGTAGCACTTATAGTATAAGGAATTTCATGCTAGTGACATGACTTGAACACTAATGACAGTCAATTGTATATTCTATTTACTTTTTAAGGTCTTTAATTCGCTAAGATGTTATAATAGACGATGCCAAATTCTACCACTTCTGGAATGAAAGACAACTTCAAAAAACAGGAGAGTGTTGTTTGTAATTTTTAACTATACAATTGTTTTGTTTCCTCCATTAGACATTTAAGAATTTCTGACAACAAACTTCAACATTTTGTCAATTAATTGAGTATCATTTTAATACTATATGACATAAAAGTAGCAATGGGAAACGAACTAGTAAAAAAGAGTAACTTTTTATGCAACTAATAGCACAAGAAAACGAAAGCCTCAAGTTTCTCTATTTTACGTAAAAGCATTCAAGAACCTTTTGTTCTTCCATCACTTTAAGTTTAGACGAATGCATAAAACAAGAAATGTCTCCATAGTGTATTTGAATCTTGATGATTTTAATTTCACTTGTAAATACATAAAAACAAGAATATTAATGACAGACAAACATTATGCTTTTTAGAAATGTTAATCCTCGTTTCACAGAATTTTGTGAGAAGACATAATTAAAAGTCCGAAACTATTAAAAGTTTCTGTTAGTATACGCAGTCTAACTTAAATACTATAATATTGTAAAGTTTTTTTAAATATACATTAATAAGGCTGCCTTATAGACAATAAGTTGTAGTGATTTGACTCAAGTTTTGACAGCTTAATGCTAGGCATTCTAGAAATATCTTATATCAACTTTAGTACAGTCAATTTTACTTTACAGATAGTATCATATTTGATTACTCATTGGTCATTCTACATGCTTATTTCTAAAAAGGAAAACTAAAGAAAAACTTCATTACTGTCACGCGAAAATCTGTAATTGCTTTTACTTTCTTATAATTAAGGCTTTAGTAGAACTATTAGTTATTGGACTAATAGTTCTACTAAACATTGACATACATTTTTTATGGAATCCACATGAACAAGAACTTTTGTACCTCAACTATTATATTTGGCATTTGACTATAATACATAATTCAAAGTGAAAGAAACATAAAGTTAGTAATAATGTCTCCCGTCAGCATCTACATACAATTGTACCTACATTTTTCGTATGACNCTCCCGTCAGCATCTACATACAATTGTACCTACATTTTTCGTATGACGACAATGACAAAATTTATTTCAACTAGAGTGACGCATAACAGAAGAAAGACATTGACTCAGAAATCTGACTCAGGGTTGTAAATTTCGGCCTCTTTATTCTTTCCGAAAGCTGTTAATAAATTTAGTCAGATTACTCATTCGCAGAAAAGACATCATGAAGTTGAGAACTCTTGTGTGCCTTGTTGTGGTCGTTTTTGGCTTGACGCTCATTTTCCAAGGCGGAAATGAAGTGAACGTTGGTGTTGACTCGAAGGTATCTGTTTAAATAAATAGTCTAGCTTACTGAATTCTATTTTTTAAGTCATATGTATTTTGCTGTAGGCAACACCAAATCAATGTGGAAGATTGGGACACGCTTGTTGTCTTGGGAAAAAATGTCATTGGAAGACTCTAGAATGTGACATAGATGTCTGCATACGAAAAAAGGAGGAGTTGATGCCTGACGTCCCAGAATAGCTTTCTTTCCAAAAAAATATTCTGAACTTTTGATAACTTGAAATAAAAATTTATTTCTACATCGTATATCTTTTCTGAATAATCACCTTAATTAAAGCTTTGGCTATTTGGCACACATAAAGGCATATGCATACAATCCATCCGTGATCATAAGAAGATTCATGTGACGTAACTTATTGTGTTGTACATATATTGCCGTAACGTTTTATCAAACTTTGAATCATTCTGAAATAATTCATTTGAAGATATGACATCATTATAAACTTTTGAGCACCAGAAACTTCTCGATTGCAATTACACTTACAAACTAAATGATAGAATCTAGTATAAATTACTATATCTCTCAATATCATAGTGCTGCAATTAGAACACTTCCATGAATAATTCATGGTTTAAAACTTCTAAATAAAAATATGTATCATGAAATGCAAACTTTATGTGCTGGATATCATTTAGTTTATTCAGTTCAGTTGAGCTACAACAAAAACCGTCTGGTGAGAAACAGATATGGCATCACATAATTTTACTACTCTGTTAGGCTACTTAGTTCTAACAGGTGTACTTACAATTACACATTCGGAAAATATCGAAAAAGCCTTAAGCATATTTCGACACTCATTGATTAGAATTATAGGAAATTTTGAAAACGAATATAGTACAAATAGCGAGAAGCTACTGGAAACTTACATAAACTTTTTCTCTGTGAGTTCTACGTTAATCATAGGATCTAATATGACTCAAAAGTCAGAGCGTACTAAAATTTACAATAACGGACCAACTGTTAGCAATGTTCACGAATGCTCAAAATTCAGCCATTATTTTACTCAGCTTTATGTAATGGATAAAGCGATAACTTCACGCGATATCTACATACTACTATACTATCTGTATCAAAAAGATGAAAATCCTAACTTCATACTATTTGCTACAATTGATATGACTTCATTTTACACAAAGCTGAGAGTAATGAATAAAAATTATAAACCCTTATGGAATATGGAACTAAGCAGTATGTATTTTTTAGCCTCGGGCTTTAATCAAATGTATGTTGTTTGTTCATCATGTCTTGAGCCTCAAATTCACAAATTTGTTTTTCCCATAGAAAACACTACTATCATAGAAACTTGGAAACGTATTAATACTCTTGGTAGTAACACACTGCTTGTATCTGACCAATGTTCAGATCTGCAAAGATTTACTAAGAAGAATTGTAATTTCAACATTAAGGATCAGGCCTATGAAACTTGGTGTGCTTTAATTATTGTACAAGAGAAACAAAATTACACTTGTTCCGAACCTACCAAATATCAGCAGCAACTTGTTGTTGGGTCAACGCCAAATTACATTGATAGAATAGTTCGGCGAAAGATCAAGGATACTGTTCTTTCCATCCTCTCACATGAAATTGATTTTAATTATATACTCATTTATGACAAATACAGACAAAATATTGATGTATTTTTGAAACCATTTAATGAAAGCTTGTGGTTTGCTTATATTGCTATGTTAGTGACAGTATCTGTAATTCTTGTATGTGTTGCTCACGTGGAAATTAGTGACCATACACTGAATATCAGTGAATCACTTTTAATTGTGTTTGGTACATCTGTAGATCAAGGACCGAATGTTTTCACCAAGAACGTTCATTTGGCTAGTATGTCTATAATGTCAGTTTGGTTGTTCACAAATATAATTTTTAGCAATGAGTATACCGCAGAGTTATTGTCTTTTATGATCGCTCATAGATCTCCTGAAGTTCCACAAAACTTGAATCAGTTGATGATCGGAAATTACTGTATTATTTCATCTTCAGTGACTGAGAACAATGACAGTCCAAAACATCTGCTACTGGACATTTTGCATGGCCATCATAATTATTCTATTGATGTCAAATCAACATACGAGGAACTGGCATCGTCTGTCACTTTTATAAAACCCGGATTCAGTGCTGGGGAAGTTGTTACATCTGTTAGATTCAAAGAAAATATTAAAACAGAAGGCAAAGAATTTCTACTTCCTGGGCAGTTTATCATACTAGATAAAGACGACGTAGTATATACCTATGGAAAATTATTTCCTGCATTTACTACTAAACAAGCAGTGCATGGACCAATTCTTAATTTATTCACAACCAAGAAGTTTTGGACACTGTCTCGTAATCACTTGATACACACCTTATATCCATTTCTACAAGGATTGTATGAATCTGGCATATACACAAAATGGAGTTATGCTGCAGAAGCTAATAAATCTCTGAACTCTGCTAAAAACATTATGGACAGTATTTCTCTAAGAAATGAATCTCATACGCTTCGTTTAAATTGGGGTCGATTATTTCAGTCTATTCTGAATGATCACTGGAAATCAGAAGAAATTGCAGAGCCACTAAAACTCTCTTTAGTATATGTATGTTTTGAGTTGCTTGGTGTGTTAATTATTTATTAGTATATTAGTGTTTGCAGCAGAGATATACATTTTTAGACAAAAATCTACATTTGGTAGTATACGCATTAAGCCACGCTATAAATTGCTAAAGGTCCTAAATATGAAAACACTAGGAAAATGCTTCAAAGCTGTCAAACGGAATAAAATTGCGCGTAGGTTAACTTAAATGTCACAAATTAATGGCATTATTTATTATGTAATAAGTGTACACCATACTGAAATGTTTTAATAAATACACATGATACCCATGAAATTTTTTTTATTAGAATAAATAATTTTTATTAGCAATTTTGTGGTAGACTTGATTCATGAGATTGATAGCCAAATTCAAAGTTCTGCGTAATTGTTTACCATTTTACAGGTTCTTAAAATATTTACAATTATTCAATCTATAAAGCCTGCCGTTTGTATTTCTTGGGACAGTTTTATTTTCGACAGTATTCGTAAATTCTACTACTGCTTATTTGGATCTGAATACTACATATGTGTGCCTAGAATGTAGTTTGTTCTGGTTGATGCAAAAGTTGCGCTCAGTTATAATTTTTTTATTCTGTTTGTATTTACTCTATAAAATGAATTCAATTTTCTTCGAAGAGTTGTTTGTTGACATTACATTTTGTTGTACACTGCTAAGCAAGTGTAGAATTTCTATCAGAATTGAAAGCGTAAATTGAAATTGTAAAAATGTTTTCTATGTGTTCAGCAGTTCTTAACAATACAGTTGAAACTGGCACAGAAATATCTGATATGCAGTCGTTCAATCAACTTGAGAATGAAAAGAAGCTAGTTTGGATCTCAATTATTCAGAAAGTTTTAGAGAGTTGTTTTCCCCAGAGAAAACGAAAGAGCAACAACAGTTGAGTCATGTCAGCTAGCTAGTGCGAAATGTTCTGTATGTAAATATGTTGAATAGTAAACAAAATGTTTCAACTTCTCTCAATTGAGAATCTTATCTGGAAAAAATTGATTTAGTTTATACTCATACATCTTTTGGTTTACTGATCAAGCTTAGGCTTTACAATTTAAGCAAAATAGTGAAACGTTATGTAAACTACAAAGTTCAAGATTACGTGTGATTATTTTGAATTATAAGTTACGATAGTAAAATAAGGTTACAGATGAGGAGTGGAGAAACTGATCAAATATTTTTAAGTTTATATTTTAGAAGAAGAAATCGTAAGTATATGACTAACAAGAACTGCTCAACATATCTGACTATATTTGTGGAAGAGAAAGGCTGAGTGATTCAAGAAAGCACTTTTCCCAAAATTCTCTTGGGTGTCATTGTCAAACTCTATATGCATTCTTTCTACTCTCGAGTGCAACCAACATATTCATACATTATAAAGAGAGAGAGAGTCGGGTGAAAGCAGTTTGAGCTTCAGTTCTCAAATTCAATTCATTTTAACTTTTCTGATGGAACATATAGACAACTTTTTCTCTTGCATAAACCATGGAGTAAATCGTACTTATCACTTTCACTCCAAGTTGTTCTAGTTGAGAGCATACCTATTGAGTTTTTCTCTTGTGAAACTGTATAACAATTTTCATATGGAGCAACAGAAAATATAAAACAAAATGCAATGGAGAAATAAATTGTGGCGCTATCTCATTTCTCTAGGGTTTCACTTGAAGCTTTTCTTATTCATAAAATATGACTCTCTTTATGATCACATTTAACTTTCTAACCTTAAAGTTGTGACCTAGTTACACTTCCAATCTCCTTCCATCTATTCTATATTTTACTATCTTTTCATAAAATCTATTATTGAGTTCTCATACGCATATTTTTTTCTCACTCTGAAGATACAGTCTACTAAAATTATGTTCTACTGTTCATAAATTCTTTGACGCGCTGCATATTTTATGTGAGTGAATGAGTTTCTGATAAAGCCATTTACTTTCTTTCATGTAGAGCAACAGTCTGCAGAAGTTTTCTTTGGCATGCCATACATATAATAATCAAAATAGGGACGGAGAAGTCTAAAGATTCACGACATTGAAAAAAACAAATCAACTTCAGTGACAAGAAAGTCAAGAGTTTAAACCTTCTTGCTCTGATGAGCAAAAAGAACAATGAAATTATAACTTCTTTTTTGGGTTTAGAGAATAAAGATTTTTCTACATTGAACTACTTGCAGGAACTCTTCTCTAAAATCTTATTTTCCATTGCCAAATCATCATTTTCTTTTAATACTATAACACAAGATGAAAAAGTGAAACGCTGTAACGAAACGCCTAATGAAATGAAAAGCTCGCCATTTTCCTTGCAACTTACACCATACGTGGTTATTTCAATAGAGACGACATTAGAGAAAGTCATGAAAACCAAGAGACAATTTGATCGCTGTAGGTGGTCCACATTTAAAATGGTTATAATGTGTGTAATGGGCAGAGTATTTACATTCAAAGAAGATATTAAGGTTGAGAATGATAATAAAAACATATTAGGAGAATCAAATGTTTTCTCACAAGGAGAGAAAAGAGTAAAAGGAAGAGAGATTGTCATAAATGAAATGGTGGACGAATGATGTCAATGAAGAAAACTTTGTATAAAAACAGGGACAATAAGTCGTACATATATATATGGTAGGATAAAGTATATGAAATTAAAGTAAACTAAATGATTGTTAGAAATCGATCTCAAGATGAAGTTTACTCAATATGATATCCCAACTTTAGTGTCTCAGTAATATGAAAGAGATAGAATCATTTGCCATTTACTGTACTCTCTCACTATCTCATATCTCTTAGAGAACTCTCGTTATCTTGAGCCTGAAAGTTCTCTTCTCACTCAACTTTCTCCCAACTCCACAAAAGAAGTAAGAAACTGACGTAAGACTTTTTTGCATAGTATATATTTTTTCTGGGTAATTAAATTTAGTAATGGAACTAGAATTTCTCTTCGGTACACTTTTTTCATTTTACACTACTTTCTGATTGACTAAAGGATACGCTCCTCAAAAGAAATATATTTATTCAAATTCTTCCTTAGTTATTTACATTGGTAATCTCAGCCAGTCTCTGAGCTAAGTCTATATTGAAGGTCAATATATCTACTTGACGAGAGAAGTTTCAAGAGCTGTATCATTTACTAATGTCGTTCCTATTATGTATTCTTTAAACTGAAGTAGTAATGGATGCAAAGCTTTTTTTCATTTCTGCATGTTGCATACTTATACATATACAGAGCTTTCTTCTGCTTACTTAGTAGCTAAGCTCGCTTTTCTTTTAGTTTAGTTCTCATATGTCATTTCCTTACACTCAGAACTCCAACTGATCAAAGCAACTCAATTTCTTTCAAAGTAGAAAACTATTCCATATGCTCGCTCCTCTAACTTAAATTTCAAAGACAAACTTTTGTGGATTGGATTGGATATTTTATGGAGATGAGGAAGCAGAGAGAAACTTGTAAAATTGAGGTTACAAGTAAAGCAATATACTTTTTTCTTTAGAGTATAATACTGTCGTAGGTTTACATATGAAATCTAAAGTTTATTGCACTCAACTGATTCACTTTTATGACCTCAGTCAGTTTGCAGTAAATCATTTTACATACTCTTCTGTTTCATTTCGTAGCAGCTATAGTTTATATTTTCGATGGTAGGCCCAAAAAGACATTAGTGGGTTAAATACCTGAAACCATTATGGTACATATTATGTACTTTAAAGACAGTGAAATTAAAATAAATACTACTGATGCGCTTTTATAGTTTTAGGTTAAGAATGAGAACAATGTGTGACTAAAGACACAAGCAGAAGAAACTTTGGTTTCGATGAAAAAAGTTGGAGACATAAATATTTTCTATATGTATAGCATTCAAAATATTAAATGTAGGTAGAGTTCATGTGGAGAGAACTTACATTGAAGTGATCTTCAGTTATGAAATCAGGTTCAATTTTTAACCCTTTTGTACTGTGTTATGTACATAGATTCATTTGACCAAAAGCACTTTAGTTACCTATCACTAAAGTAATGATTTGGAATTCGAAATGGACTATAAAGTAAAATGAAGTAACTTTTCTTTTCCAAGTCAACAAATGTGACCATTATCACTGTAGCAATCAAACTTCGTACTCGTAATGTAAGTTGAGTGCACGAGAAGGTCAAATAGTCAGACTGAGAAGAAAAAGAAAACAGTAATTTTATTGTGTTATGTAGATTCATTTGACCAAAAGCACTTACCTTCCACTAAGGTAATGAGTTGGAGTTCGAAATAAATCTAGAGTTCTAAACTATAAAGTAAAGTGAAACTAACTTTTCCTTTTTCAAGTCAACAAATGTGACCATTATCACTGTAGCAATCAAACTTCGTACTCGTAATGTAAGTTGAGTCTATGTGTAGGTCAAATAATCAGACTGAGAAGGAAAAGAAAACAGTAGCTAAAAGCTTCAATTATTAGTTGGCAGGAAAGAGAAAGAGAGCACTTAAAAACTTTTCATGAAAGATTAAAAAGTGATTAATGTTTCATAATTTCTAAATGGACTTTTACGTTTAGCCAGCAAGAATTTGTTATAACGGAAAACTTTATCAATTTTTTCGCTGTTAGATTCGCTTGAATTTATCGTAGCACTAAGAAGTGATAGTGACTTCCATAGTTAATTTGATATAGCTATGTAGTGTACATTGCTTAAGATATACGAGGATAGAAGAAATGTTGTGGTAAGAAAAATGACAAGGATGTGATAAAGAAAATATGATGCAACTGTTTTTACCTGCATAGCATAAAAATGAGAACGCTATAAAATTTTTGTCTTTTTCT
>VCNE01008257.1:0-12575 GCA_009869805.1 Oncopodura yosiiana
AATGAGACAAAATATAACATACAATTCAAATTCATTCGAGCTACTGGTCAGTAGGGCTAATTCAATAGTAGACCTTATTGTTGTAGGGCTACTCGACTCGGGCTAGTCGACTAGAGCTAAATGAGTCGGGCTAATCGACTAGAGCTAATAGTAGTAGGGATAGTTGAAGTCGGGATAATTGTATGGAACCAAACAAAAGACGTCTTTTGTCACATAATTATTTTTCCTTTCAACCATTGTACTCTCTCAAAATTGTTTTTCAAAGAAAATGAAAAATAAACATACCTAATACACTGACTGAATGCACAAGTGAGAAAGAAGGCCAACTTGTTACCACACATTCATAAAATCCTTCATCTTCTAATTGAATTTTTGATATTTGTAACGTCATATCATCCAATAGTGAAATACGATCATCATAATATGTTGAAATATTACTTCCTGCAAGAATATTAGAGCCATGCTTCCAAATTATTTGATGCTGCCCTATAGAAAAAAAGAATCATTAGTTTATTCCAAGAAAAATAAAGTGTGAACATCTCTCTCTTTGGCAAAGAGCAACTTCCAACAAAAAGTGTTTACTGACAGACATATTATTGACTTTGCTTATCTTTCAATCACTTTGACTTTGACAAAACTCTACATGCGTGACACAGATATAATTTTGGCAGAATATCACTAGATTTTTAAGAACTTACCGAGGTTATGAACTTTACATGGCAAGAGAACGCAATCACCTCTATTGACTGTTAGCTTTAATTTCGGACTATGAATCTGTGGTAATTCATCACTGGTTAAATGTCCAATTGCCTGTGTGCTACTGCTACTTCCAACAGTTGTAGTACTCCTCATCTGTCCATTTTCAATTGTTGTAACTTCATCTTCCCATCGTCGTAGATGAGACACACCTTCACTATCACAAAGTTCTGCAAGAATTCCAACAAATAGAAACCAATTCATGACTAAAACTAATGATTTAATATTTGTCACAGAGCCACTACGACCACAAACGTCGACTGAGACCATAGTTAACAAAGTTGTACAGCTGTCGTTGTCAGCTACTATAAAATGCAAGTAAAGAGTCTTTTGAGAGTGTATTTATAAATTATAATGTTAAAAGTGCATATTCTACTTGGATATTTTAATAGTGAGCGTGACTAGTGTGTCACACACGTCACAACTTGATATATTGCTCTACAACGAATGACCTAGTGATTTAAATCCCAGTTGGAGTTTTGACACAGAGAGAACAATTTTCACTTTACATAATATAGTAGCAACAACTTAATTTCTCTTGTTGTTTGTTTTCACTTGCAGTTTCTAAATGATTATACTAACTATTCAACATCTACTCATGCGGTAAATTAACTTGAGCAGAAAAACAAATGGGAAAAATCTTTTCTTTAGTATGTAAAATCATCTTATAGAGGAATATAAACTAATTAAAATTTTATAGCTTTCCTATGTACTTTTAGTTTATTTGCATGTGTCCTATATATATATAACACAGAGAGTCTCTCTTTTTGCACTGCAGTCTCACACAGAGAGTCAGAGTAAAGAATTTTATGTCATTTTCAACAAGTTCACTACTTGCAACTACTTACTATAATAGAGAGAATGCAAGATTTTCTCTTTTGACTCGTAAAGTGTGATATTGTATAATTCAATCAAAGCTAAGTGTACTTAAATAAACGATGTCATTCGTGTTTTTGCTATTTGTATGTATGAGAGATGAGAGTTTATATATAAAAATTAATTGATCTGTTGTATTCGAGTTAAGGTCTATATTAATGTTGCTGAATGACTACTGAAGAGTCAGTTGATGGTGCAATTCATAGGCACTTTATTTCATATTTTTCTATTCTAGAGTCATATCATAAAATATATGTTACAAACGTATAAAGACACCCACATAGTTTCTCTTCCACTATATTATATAGTCTATATATATACAAATTCACAACACATATATTCTCAAGAAGATGAGTGTCTGTCTTAAGAGCCACTTGACAACTTGAAGAAAAAAGTCAAGGGTGTGGAAATAAGCTCAACAACTGTCTATAATATTTTACACATTTTTTTCTTTCCTTTGCTATGATGTCGTCGTGTAATATTTGATTGCTACAGATTTCTTTTGGCGAGAAATACACACAATATTTATCTCAAGGTTAGCACTAAAAAGTTTCTTTTGCCGATAAAGTGTGACGTGATGATGATGCTCCAATTTATAAGTAGTCAAGTGTAGAAAATATAACAGATAGATTATTTCAACACTATTCTATAGTATGCACTTCCTCCATTGTTTTCTTTATGATGAAATTTCCGTATTACTACTAATAATAATGTAGTCTTCTCTTAAGCTTAGCACACGCGGCTCTTATATGTACTCATTTCCTTTCAATCTCCGACAGACTGAGAAAGTCAGAGAAAAGCTAGAATAGTAAAAACATTATTCCAAAAAAGACTTGCACAGCATGACCAACAGTAGTTTGTTACTACAAGTCATATATTACTCTAATATAGGAAAATGTATATGTAGTACACATGGAGTTCACCTCATTTTATTACAATTTATGTCATACCATTTGTGCTTTTTGGGGGCGACTTTCATTATTATTACAGAGAGAGAGTGTGTACGTATTCATGATTATAGATGAAAAATCTGAGTTTACTACGACGACTTTCTCAAAATGAGATGGATAGGACGGAAGTAAGAGAAAGTTTTTTAATGGCTACACATTTATTTCCATTGTGCTTGGTAAAAAGAGGAAAAGTTATGAACTGGAGGTAAAAAATGTACTACGCTACATGTGTTGCAAAGTACAAGTTAGAAAAAACTGAGCCTTTTTTCTGAACTTCAATCTGACTTGAATCTATGCAAAGTACATATATAATGTAACGTTCTTTTATATTGGAAATCGCATGTGACCTTGCTGTTAGGCAAAAGTTTTGTGGAGAACATAAACTTTTATGAATTAGACAAGAGAAGGGGCATGAACTACATAAATGACTGGACTACTTTTTCTACTATCTTTTGATATACTATCTCTGTTATTTCAATAGAAATGGTGTAATTAGAACATCCGAGGTTTTCAAATTACTACTATTGAGTTTTGCCTTAAAATGACAGTTAATAATCCGTGGCGTTCTTTCCAATTAATACTCATCACTAATTCAGTATAAGATTTGCAGTTCCTAAAGAAAGGCACTGGCCTTCAAATTGCGACGTGATGTGATAACAAAATTGTCTACACTTTAATTGTGAATGATTGTAAAAGTCAACAGTATATCTATTTCCTTATCTCAGTAGAAAAAAATCAAAAGAAGAGAACCAACTTACCAAAAAGTAAAACGTAGAGCAGTCCCAAAAGACTCATACTCATCCACGATTGAAGAAACCAATGGAATTTTGAACGTGTCATGACTTTCTAATTTAATTTAATGATTACTATATTTATACAAGAACAAACTTTTTCACTCAATCGATTTCACTTTCATTATCAATATTACTTGTACTTTTCCATTTTATCTCACAAATAAAATTTCATTATAATTAATTTTATAGCAGCTCACTTTTGAAGATTCTCAACAACTTTTATTTTCTACATATTTACCTAAGATCCTTTAAGAAAACTATTTTACTTCAAGAGACACTTGTACTCATTTCTTCACTGCTCAAATCACAATAAGGCCAAAGCTCAAAAGAGCAGACGAAGAAAATTAAATACGAGAGGATTGGCACATCTACTCTTATACTGACGACTGTCTATTTGCAAAAAGGCTTTTGGCTTAAAGTATTGCACTGTATATACACCATAGAGTCTTAACATGCAAAATATAAATGGTCTGTGGAAAATGACAAATGTCGTAGCCAATAATAGCCAAAAAAATAATATTTTCCTTATCTCGTTCATATTCACAAAAACACATGTTCTTAATAATAATAACACGAGCGTCCTTGATTTAGAGACTAGTAATTGTAACATCTGTACCAAAAAGATAGTATCACATATATAGATTATTATTACTTTAATAATAATAATCACCATTCTCGCATGCCATGTCTAATTGAGTGTAAATGGTATTTTCTCACTTTAGTTTCTAATTTTCCAATCTTAGCGTCTTAGCATCCTTCGACACTACATATTATCTTAGAAGAAGAACTGCTTGGGAGTAATTATGGACTGTATATCATCTGTTTAGAAGCATCATCATGTTGTTTAAAGAAAGAGAACAAGAAAATAACACAGAAGAGAAGTACATAAGACAGAGAAAAGAGAACACATTAACAATATTACTACTTGATGTGTATAGTTCTACTGGAAAGGAACACTTGTTTCACTTATACTTTGCTTTTACGATGTCAAAACATGAAGATATGTTTCTTAAAAGTATATTTGTGTATACTTTGTAGTTTGCAAATCTGTTCTTATTTTCTCTACTCTACTAATAAATTCTGACTAAATACAACATGAAATGGAACTTTCTATCTGTGTCACTCTGTGGGAGTTCTTTAGACTTTTCTTGGAGAAACTCATAAGGAAATATTAAAATATTCTCTATATAATAGAAAAGATGGGCGTTTTATATAAAATCAAATGAACTATAATGCAAAAGAAAAGAATTGAACAGGTAAAAATATTTTTATATTATATCAGACAAGAGAGAATTTCATTTATTGACTTTGAGTAATTTAAAATCTTTGACATTCATATGATGATACATTCATTCAGCTTATAAATTTTACATAGTTTACATTGTTACAATTGTAAAAAAATGATGATTTTTTATATATGAAAAACGAGAGAGATAAAAAGTTTAAGCAGTCATCAATTGATAAGTGATGATAGCAAAAAGACCAAGAATAGCTTTTGGTAACATGGAAAGAGCTAAAGCACCATTAGGACAGTCACCTTCAGATGGATCAGGTTGACCTGCTCCACCACTTCCAGCAGGTGCTTGAGGAACAGTAACATTTTTACCAGCATTTCCAGCAGCATCTTTAAAATAAAATAAAATTATTACATTGTAAAAAGTAGTAATTATTATAAATTATTATTTAGTGACTTACTAGCAACAGTTGTCACTTCATTTGTGACTACAGCAGCAGCAGTTGTAGGATCAGCAACTGGACTTTGTCTTCTTACTCTTTTTAAAATCTTTTCTTCAACTGCATCCTCATCATCATTTTGTCTTTCCACTCGTTTCAAAACTTCATTTTTATTGGTTTCAACTGCATTATCATCAGTATCACTATCATCATCATCATTGGTATTGACATTAGTGTCATCATCACCATCAGCTTCAGGATCAGCCTCTGCTTCACGTCGATACTTTTGAGGTTTACAATCCACCATCAATTGAGATGCAAGGAGCATCAAAAGACATAATGTCCAAAGAGAACGAGACATCTTGTTAGTTTCTTATTGTAGTCTGTGGAAAAAAAACAAACAAAAAAGAAAATTATTAGCATCACTATCACTATAAAATATACTTACAAGTAGTACTATAATTTAAGTCTTACTTTAGTTTACACACAAGTAAAAGTTTTATTTTAGCTCAGTTTCAGTCAACTTAGTCCAGTGGTGGTTTTTCTATCAAAGTAGTTGAGCATGCAACATAAGAAATGGTGATGATAAAGTAAACAACATCAGACATTGGTAACCAATGGCAACCTACATAGAATCTTTTAGGTTTGCGGATTTTTATCAAGAAAAATGTTATTTAGGTCAAAATGGGAGTTTCTGTTGGTGAAAGTTGTAAAAAGGAAATGTCATATCAGAATTATTTTGTTCCAATTGACATATTATATAAAGTACATTAACGTAATATGATACACAAGATAAATTTTTATCTTAGCATGCAATGATATGATTCTTCAAATCAACTCGACCTATGCTTTAGAAAAAACTTTTCCCTACAAAAGGTCATAGAGTCCACAATGCATTTCATATTCATCTTTTAGCTGCTCAGCAAAAAAAGTATCAATTTCATATCAATGTATTCACATTTCTTTCTTATATAAGCTATATAGTATAAAAAATATAATCTCCGTCCAAATACTTTCAAAAGAGTTTCAAAAGAGAGAGAGTTGATAAATCTGCAAGTGAAAGCAATAAATCCCTTCTTTCCTCTCTTCTTAATACGTTGATGATAGCATGATATATATACTCAATGTATATTACGTCCTTGTCTACTTGAAAGAATTTTTCCTAAGGAGATAAACTTTATCTCTCTCTGTGTCCTTTTGTATTCATTTTGCACTTACCATTTGAGATTTTATCTTTGATCTGACCTTCGACTCTCATTTTATTATTTTGTTTGCCAGAATTTTGATTTAGCTCTTAGCTATATAGTGGAAGTTGAGTAGACATATAAAATGTAAAGCCTTAGATACAAAAAGTATAAGTACGTACAAGAGGTTGAAGTTGAAGCTCTTACTATTGATCTTCCTGTCATTTATTTCAATTCATAGTGTTAGTCATAAAAGCTGAGGGTATGAGAGCAAGTGTCACTTTTCTAAGTGACGTGATATGTTATTTCTTCCAATGTATAGTATATTACCTAATGGAAGAGTGATGTAGGTATAGACTTGCTGAATTGACAAAGTGATCAGATTTTGATTTGTGATGTGAGGATAACAAGCTAAAAGGTTACAAAATGACAGATGCCTCTCTCATGAGTTTGCTTTTCACACTTTTAGTAGTCCTGCTTATCATTAAAATATTCTCTCAATATAAGTCAAGGTTCATTTCTTTAGGCAGGTGTAAAGGGCTGAGACAGCCTTCACTCAAAATTAAAGTGTGGAATGACACCATTATAAAATTATTCACATTCCAATCTAATACACATTCAAACAACGACAGGTATGTGTATATTCATATAGTAATAGAGAGATGAAAATTCCTATTACAAAAAAAATCTTTATTTGCTTGCGCCGATGCCAAAAGCATTCTCCCAAAGGTATCACCCAAATTCTTTGGAGAGTAAAAGTGAGTGAGAGTCAAAAGCAGTTTTGTAATATATTACACGGTGTTCTGTACAAGTGTATTATATCTATTCTCTCACTAGGCCACATAAAAGCTGAAGGAGTTTAAATGTTTAAACGGAGAGAGAGAGAAGCCGTCGAGTAAAAGGCATCTGCCAGAGATATTAGACATTACACCTAACATCTATAATACAATATGTAGTATCCGAATACCCGGCACTTCACTACAACTTTGCTTTATATATTCTCTCTCTTTAGAGACTTGAAATGTTATGTTGTTGAGTATATGCCATCGGATCGGAAGAAGAGAAGAATGAATAGAAGAATCCAACAGAGAAGTACAAAAAGTGTACGTAATATAGTACAGGATTCAATACTATATATATAGCATCTCATATCACATATATAGTATAGAGATACCACATGCAGTTGTATTATATAGCTAAAGAGTTGAAGTCTCTGTCATGTCACTACAGTATAAAAGTTATAATGTACAGTAGGTTTTGGTTAGCATAGCATACACGATAGAATTTACACTTTGCCTTGACTCTCTCTCTCTCTTCTTTCATAGTGTTCTTTAGCTGTTAGCAAAAGCTGCATTTTACACGTGCGTGTTGTTAGTAAAAGTGTAGAGCTTCTCTATATATTCTCTCTCTCTTTCTTCTTCTCCTCCTCACTAAAATTTCAAGTCGAATTGAACCGAGGAAGCCGAAAGTTGTATGTAGTCTTGAAAACCGAACTAGAGATTTCCGAAGTGACCCGACATCCTGAGATCACAAGAGAAGAGAGCAGAGAGAAGATATATAAAAGAGCTGAGAGAGAACCAACTTGCACAGTATACTAAAACGACTTTCTCCTCCTTACAATACTTTTTGCTGTACTACACTATATAGAAGAGAGAGACTACCACACATTATAGTTTACAAACTTGGCAATATAGTCAGCGCATTGTGTGTGTATACATTGAGCTAAAGGAGAGAGCCAAAGCAAAGTATCACACAGAGCTCTTTTTGCTGTACAAAATCCTCAGCTCACTTCAATTCCAGCCTGTCACTGGCAGAGTGTACAACTAAGCTCTCTCTCGCTACTTTATCTGCTACTTCCTCTGCTGCTAAAACTTACATTTGTATAAAATGTGAAAAATACTCTCTGAGATTGTCTTCAGTGAAAGAATCTTGATCTAGAAAAATCAATAGTATAAAAGTGAGAGTACTCTTTGGAAAAATACATTTTTGAATATATATACATAGTATGACAAATCCTACCAAAGTGTTATTGCACTACAGTGACAGGTGATTTTGTGACAGTGGAAATACAGAGAAAAAGTATATACATAGAGCAATATGTGACTTTATACTTGTACAAGTGTAGAGAACTGTAATTGTTATTACACAACTTATACTAGAAAGTGACAGTGTAATTTGGGATATTAATTTTGCATGTAGTATTGTGCAATAGTTGTAGAGAAGACGTGTTATATATTTCGTGTTACAAACTTGTTAGAAGAACTGCAGAGTGAAAATATTTTCCACCTGTGTTTCTCTTCTATAACATTCTCAGCTCTGCAATCAGACTCATGACATTTGTTGCGATGAGTTTTGCTGCACTTTATGTAAGTGGATAAACTTTTCCAATTTTTGTTCCTCTCTGACTCATAATATTATCTCTGTACAAAAAAAAAATTCTTATCTTTCAAGTGTCTTGTTATATTGGCTTCATATAAAAAACTGAATCAACAGAAGCTGTTGAGTTCAATCACAAGTTTAACAACCCGCAAGCTTCTAGGCGACATATAAGTAACACGTGCAGAATGATATTGACGTTGTAAATATTCAGAGTGCAATATAGAAAGGTGACTTGCAGCCAACAATTTTAAAATGAAAGGATGCATATCAGAATTTATAAGTTTAGACTTTTCTTAGAATTGAGCATCTCTTGACTTGAATATTGAACCTTGTTATACAGTAGGTATACTTGAGATAGAAAAAAATTGCAATGCTCGTTGTATACTATTTATATTCAAATCATATTTTTATTACATATTCCTTGCTTACTTAGCCTACATTCTTCACTGGTTGCAATTTAACTCACAATTTGCGAGCCAGAAAGTCAATAAGATGAATTGCCATGTGCAAAAAAATTATATTAGCATTGGTAGAAATAAAAATATATGCCATTAGAAATATTTTAGTGTGACCCACACTTGGTCTTTTATATATACCAAAAAGTAAACCACTCGTTTACAACTTTTTTCTTTACATGTTTGTTCAGTTGGTTTTAGGTAGAGTAGAGTACAGAGTTTTTTTCTACTGCATTGAATTGCAATGACTATATATACAATATAAATACTTTTTCATTTGGCTCTAAATATCTCTATCTACTCTGTCGTCCCACTCTAAAACTACACAAGTTTACTGCTGCTGTTACGATTCATAGAGAAGAAAAACTCTCTACAGAAAACTCTATATAGTTAGTTGTATGCCAGTTGAAAAACTCTTGAAAGTATTCCCATTGCAGTAATAACTCATCTTACAATCAAGTCTGTTTCTAGCATCCCAGTTCTTCTTCTAAACTTGTGTAATATAGTGTAGGCTGTAAGAGATATTACATTTTAGTAGAAAAAACTGGAAGTTTCCATACAAAATATTTGCTCACATTTTATTATTTGCTTGCCTATATACTATAGCATACTTCCTATCTACATATAATAATAATATATACATTTTCTCAAGCACATTATGCAGCAATTTGCTCAAAATATATCTTCAGTATAATTTATCTACATTAACTTGTCTTTCATTTTGCATCATTACGCTCTTTTGCTTATTTGCCTTTGCATTGTATGCAAAAGTGTTGATTTATTACATGACATCAGCACGTGTGTATATATATAGCATTGTTGGTGTTGTTTGGTTTTAATCCCAAAATAGCTAAGAGATGAATTCTCCTTCCAATTCAATTCCTAAATAGCCGTACACACAAGACAAGACACAACTCATGAATGCATAATACCAAAGACGTCACATAAGTGTAGTAAGCTATTTAGGGAAGTGAAAGCATTTTGAATATTCAATGAGATATTTATACAGGCAGATGTAAGCAGATACAAAAGACAGAGATAAATGTGCCAAGAGAAAAAGAAGAAATGCTTTATATTGTTAGGCCTTTCGGCGACAACATGCTGCTTCATAGTTGTACAAAAAGTTTGTACCCATATTTGGAACTTTTAAAAACGAGTCTTATTGGTTTGGCTATTCTTAGTTTAAAATTGCTACACTAGAGACTCATTCTTTTATTACGCCATAAGATTCTGAAAAAGATATGAGAAACTCATTCAGTAGTTTAGAATCTACAGATGAGATTTTAAGAGAAATACATATATTACATAGTAGAATATTATTATTATACTTTTATGGAGGACATGAAAAACATTGAAACAACATCAAAGTACATAAAATGCTAAGGTAGCTATCCTATGCTAGCAGGTTACAAATAAACAACAAGATAATAGAGACAGATGGACGACTCTAAAACAGCAATGAGATAGTTTTTGCGGCATTCAAGCCACACCGGTGTCTCTTCTCTTCCAAATTACTTTGTGCCATTTAGATAAGCCATACATGAATATATATATATAGGCGCAAAGGTGGATAAAATGTATTTCAAGCAAAATCCTAAGAGCCATTTTATTACTGTGTGTAATAATGCTTGCACTGTACACATATATACAGAAGCATATAAAGTGAAAAAGATAAACCGTCATCATGTTGCTCACATTCCCCATGTGTGTTTATTGTATACACAATATTACACTACATTTAATCCTTTCAATATTAGATGTACATTAATAACTACGCTCCTTACTTCATAGATACGGGTTTGTAATAATAATCCTATATGTGCGAAATTGTGAGATAGAAACATATTGTGTAAAACTAGAGGCTTAAAAAAGAGCAAATATTAGCAGAGGTGATCCTTTCTGCGTTTTTTCAGTGTTTATATAATACTTTGTGGTAATTTGTTAATCACGAGAAAAATGGCAGAAAGTATTATTAGTAAGGATTATAATAATGTTCAATTCATGATATGACTCAGCTTAAATGACCACTTCCTATGGTTTTATTATATTACTTTATTAAAGTTATGTTATTGATAGTCGGAGGAGGCAAAAAAATATTCACAGACTGTGGTGGGCAAGTTGTTTACTCAAGTGTGAGAGAAGCAACCTTGAGTAAAAGTCACAGTGTTTCAAAAAATGGTGACAAAATGGCAGGATGAAAAATTGTTATGATATCTCTACTAACACAAATACTATAAATAAAATTATTCACGCAAGTTTAAAGCGAGCATTATGTAATAAAATAGAAGAAATTCTCTCGCAGTAATTTCATTTTAGCTCTAGAGAAATTTAATATTTAGCAAACAAAGTCAAGTTACATGATTGTGCACACATGCTACCAAAAAGACTGAGGATATTATAATAACACTTTGTTCAAGTGGATTTTGTGGATTTGCAATATATTTATATTTCTACAAGGATATAACAGAGAAGATATAGTATAGCTTCATGTTTATACTGTACATTAGCAACATTACAGTCATAAATGTATGTGACGCAAATTCAACGAGAGAGCTAAAGTTTACATTATGATTATCGTAGCTAGAGAGAGTATACAACTTGGAGCTTACACAGTAGTAGAGAATTTCTCGGCAATCTATACATAATGTATATTTATATATACACACATATTGCTTATATAGTAGCTATAGTATAGCAGAATTCTGTTGAGAGGAAATGTAAATAAAGATACTTTTTTACAGCGAAAAGTGTAATATATAAAAAAAGGCTTTTTTCACTTTATGCAATAGCAAGATAATGAAAAAAGTGTTGATTACGTCAAGGATTAAGAACGGATAAACTCAGGAAGCTATATGCTATACTATACTATATAGTATAGATAGTCTAAACAGATGAAAGTAACAAATGTGTGAACATCAGAACCAAGATATATCTTTGTCAGCATTGATCAGTAGGAAATACATCATTTCTAACTGTTTGAAAGGATATTGATATAAATCATAACGCAACTTGAAATTTAAATTGAGGCGAGGTGAACTTCAACTTGAAACTGTATATATATATAGTTATGACAGTTATTCAATATATATTAAGTCGACTCTGAAAAATCTTTCTATATACACAAACTTGTGTTTCATGTTTGTCAATATGAATTCATTTTTGTATATATTTCTTGTCTTAACTCTTGAGAAATTCCTCATCTTATCATATTTCAGAAAAAAGTGCTTGTGTTGAATGATGACGCATTAGTGTAAACAAAATTTAAAAAACATTCCATATCAACAACACTTCTGTAGTGTTTTATGCTGATATTGCAAACTAAACTGCAAAGCATATTAGAAATTCCAACTGATAAGAAATGCATGACGTTTCTTTTTTAGTAATCAGATGCCTTTTTATATTCATTCCTATAAAATATCTATACACTTCTTCTTCTTCCTTCGATATGGCTTCAGATTTGAATTTACAAAAGAAAAAATATTCCACTCTTATACAGAAATATATTCT
>VCNE01008274.1:0-34704 GCA_009869805.1 Oncopodura yosiiana
CATTCATTCATTAGATACTACTACAAGCCACTCCAACCACAACGTGTTTCAATATTTATTATGAATCACACTTGGGTATTGGTGAGAAACTCCATGAAGTAATGTACTATACAACATTATTATTGCATCGGCCCCCTCTGCAAGTTTGCCACTTATTTAGTTCCTCTACAACTCTGGACTCCATTAGATTGGCTACTTTTGTACTAATGTTATATAGATACAAATTCAGAGAGTATAATAGTACTAATGATATTTCATGGAGAGTATAATACAAGACTCTCATGTATAAATAACTAGCATTATACTACTTTCCCCTTCTCTTATAATAAGTTTGCTATGTCTTGTAATTTGTACTAGAAATACTCTGTATCATTAGTATTGGACTTTAGCTTATTGAGCAACATGCAGAGAGAACAGCGATCGTAGAATAATTTGTATAGGGAGAATTTTGTTTATTGCCATGTATATTTTTTGTTGTACAATTCTCACTTTATGGTTGAGTCAACAGAGAAAACTTATGTTTCTCACACTTTGCTTTCTCTTAGCGTAATAATACTATACTGAGAGATCATCAATCAATCAATTTTTTCTCTCCCCTTTGCTCTTCGAAGCGAATACAATTTGCTACATTTAGCTTCTTCAGCTTTCATTTCTATTTTATTGTGATGATAGCTAAGGGATGAAATATTGAGTAGAGAATGATACTAATGTAAGAATTGATGCGATTTACGTGATACACAATTCTACTCGATACTCTTCTAGAAGAGAAATTATAATGGGATCAGCTCAGAGTTTTCTCAAGTGGACGTTAGAAGAAAGCTAAGTAAGTTTGACTTTATGGACTACAAATTGAAGAGGGAGAAAGATAAGAAGGAAAAAGGANAGATAAGAAGGAGAAGGGATTTCATAATATATCAATAATAATGGTCTATTAATACTTTATGGATGAGCGTTCTTCTAATCGTTGCTAGAAAATTGGAGGATGGACTCGTAAGGAAAGAAAGTCTAAAACGGTGAAATGGACAAGATAATATGACTGGTATACAGAGATATTGCTAAGTATGTATAGCAATACTGAAAATTATAAATTATTCAGAAAGCCATCTCGAATTAGCAACAACTCCGCTACATTTCAAAGAAGAAAGGCAGTACAGTCCTATCAACGGTTGACTATTGCATGTCATATCAAAAGAGAAACAAGATAATGTACGAGGAAGAAGGAACGGTAAAGTAATCTAGTGAATAATTTAGTCTGAGTATTAAATAATTCAGTGTTCCTTCAGTTCTCAGTTTCACTTTCACTTACTGGTAAAAGCAAACAGAAGAGTGACATAGAAGCTCGAGAAATATATACAGAGGTCATAAAACTTGGAAGAGTTACAAGAAAGGAAGAAGTCTGAAGCTTTTTGGGTAAAATTTTATTTTTTATGCATTTGAATTTATTTCTCTTATTGCTGACTATGTGAAAGCTGTTTACAAAAACTGGACTCTGAAGGCAATAAAAATGTTGAGAATTTTATGTTTTTAGCAATAGTCAACACTCGAGCTGGAATTTTTTTTATTTTCGTTCCGTCATGAAATTTTACTTTTCTAGATCAACAAAATAAAAAATTACACTGAGTGGCATGATCTAATTTAAAGTGTAACTTATTTTGAAGATTCAAGTGGACCAGTTCAAGTGCTCTTGTAAAATTTTGTGGTCTAGTAAGCACAAAATTTCAACTACTACGTTTGAAAGTATTATATGTGTACTCAAGTAAAATAACATTTACAACGAGACAACAATTTTTCTAGTATAGTGTATAGACGTGTAAGTTTTTTTGATAATGTTGTTTGCGATTCAGATAAATGTAATAGTGTTGGTTTACAATAATATCAAAAGTTAGAATTTTTAAAAGAAATGTGTGAAAGATTCTTCCTTCAAAGAACCGCAGTAATTAAGAACTACACTCTTATATATTCCCCCTCTCATTTTAACTTATTAAAACGTTCTCAATTACTAGAAGAAGAAATTACCAAAGTTTCTTCCTACCTCATTCAACTGCATACTAGTACATGAATGAAACCACATCATTGTGACACACTACTTTTACTAACCTGAAGCAATGTTACAAACTATTACCCAATTTCATTCATTTTGCCTAATGTCTTATCTTTCTTACAAGTTTTATACTTTAGAATTTCAAACTAAACTCTCTCTTCTTCAGAATATAAAGGTACTACAAACATTTAAGAGACACGTTCTTAGAACTCTATTTTAGGAGATTCACTTGAAGAGTTTTGCAGAACTTGTGGCAAAGTATTCTTGTACTTCCTACGTCTTCTTGTAAGAAGACAGCAATAAACTTTCTCTTTTGCTACACTTTAGAATGTGCCTAGTGCTTTCACTTCTTTAGTTGTTTCTCACACTTACAATAATGAGAGAAACTCGAGTCACATAATAAGAATATAAAACTCACTCATGTGAACATCTTTCTCTAGAGAAAAACAAAATTTGACATCATATGGATAAATGAACGAATTATTAACAACAGCCATCTTAGCCAATAACGTTCAGTGAAATGAGAGTCAAGAACTCAATCCTATAATTGTAATAAAGATCTCGTGATTTTTCTGTTTCCTTCTTGGTAAAAATTATATAGAGGCAAAAATGTTATAAGGAACTTTGATTAAAGCTTATAAGAAGTCTCTGCGTAAAAATTACTGACCTCATTTTGCAAGACTTCTTTCGTAGTACACAAAATCCAATCAGAAATGTAGTCAGGTAATATCTTCTTGTATCGACTTAATCTCTTACAGGTGAGTGAGATGAAGGCAAGAGAGAGAGAAGATTGTAAATGAAACTACAGAGAAGCCAAGAAATAACGAGTAGCTCCAAGCTTTTTTAAGTAACAAGACAGAAATCTATCAAAGAAGGATAAGAACAAACCTACAACATTTTATACTTCTACTTAGGATCATAATTAAAAGTAGAGTATTGACTTGATTGTTATTATGATGTACTGATTAATTTTATCTTATGTAGTAACATATATTAGTAATTCATGTATATCTTGTTAGAATGTTGGGCATACTTAAGCAACTAAACGCTAACTGAGGGAAGGCTTGTATAAAGACACTAAAAAATTCACCAATAACTACAGATTAAAAAATTTCTTGCTTCACGTACAAATCAAGTTTGACTGACGTTCTAGTCATCCTTACCTTTTAGTTGCTAAAATTGTTCAAAAATCACAACTAATTACAGAACTTGCTTTTCTGAAGAGAACTTTATATAAATGTGTTTTGCAAAACCTTTTATAGCACAATCACATGTAAAAATTGTAATAACTATATGTATGTATGATGTACATATGCTCACTTTATAAGCACAGAACTATTTTACAACTGAACATTTTGAGACAGTTTTTATAGCCTGTTGTAAACTGTATCGTGTCTCACATCATAAACATCAAAACCTCAGTTGTTGTCTCTGCAATCTGCATTTTCACAGTCCATTAATAAAATTACAGTGTAATATGTACACTACACAAAAGTTACGATCATCTCATTTTTTATCTTCTAGTCTCACATAAAATAAAATTTTCACGCCTAGTTAAATTGTTGAAAACACGAACCACTATAAAACACTATTCATATAAACAACATGAAAGATACTAACAATAGTAAAAGTACTAGAGCCAACATGACATATAGATACACTGTATTTTCTTGCATTGTGAACAAGTCTTTCAGTTTCTCAATTCTACACCTCCTTTAGAATTTAGTCAACAATTTGTTGCACAAGTTAAATCACTTTAGAACAGTTTTTTAGCATTAGACTTATATTTAAGTCTACAAGTACTGTAGCAATTCTTGAATGCACATGCAACACATTAACAACTCAGAGTAGAATAATGCTCCTCTTAAATCCGAGGCTAAAAGTAAACTGAGCTCTAGCAAAGAAACCCCGGCTCATTTATTGCCTACCCGGGTTTTACTTTTTGCTTCCTCTAAAAAACTTTAGCATCCGACAGGCGCAACGTAACATTCTACAAAGTTATATCTAATAGCTTACTCTTTGATGCTGTGCCAGAATAAAAATACACAACAAGTTTTTATTTGATTTGTAAAGAGTTCATCATTAAAACAAAATAGTATATAAAAAAGCTTCCTATAATTATTCTAACTTTTGAAAAGTTCTTATACTGTTATAATGGCGTATCTTTGATTTGCACTTTTTAACTTTTAACAACGACAATAGTTTATACATTTAGAGAATCATTATTGTAATGATAGAAAGTTTGCCTTTAGAAAATTCTTCTGAATAGCAAAAACAATGCTAAGAAAGATGAAATGATATTTACGAACAATGCAACATAAGAAGAGGAGATCAAGTCCCCTTGATAATTTTATCAAAGGGTGAAGTTAGTCTCAAGATTTCAGATCTCGAGATTCAGCACGGAACGATGAGTCACATAATTCCATATCTCTCTACTTCAAAAAGACGGAAATTCGACGGAAGCACTATTTATATTTAATCCTCTTTGAGTCATAAGGAAAGACACGCAACTAGAGTTTGGAGTCATGAAACTTGGAGAAGATTACTTACATTTGAAATTCCAAATCTTTATGAATATTATTATACAGGAAATATGACATCTGTCTTCCTGCTTAAGTTGGAATTGCTTTGATGATCTTTTTGGTTTCTCATGAGATTATGAACTAGAGTTATCTACACAGCATTTCTAATTAGAATTATCTTTAAGCTGGAATCAATAGTAACATTGAGTGAAGCTGCTGGTATAAAAAGTGCAATGTCAAATACTTATTTAGATGCAACTCATTTGAATATCTTTTATTCTCTCACTTCTAGAGTGAAAACTTTTGTATATGTATTCCCTATGCATAAGAACGACATTTATTAAATTGGTTTAAGCTTTCTCCATTTCAGAATAAAAATTTCCTTTTCAAGCACTATCTCTCTAAATGCGACTTCTTTGAATTGACTTCCTTACACTTTTTACATAAAGTTCAAACACAAAAGAGAGAGTGTTAGACTAAACACGAAAAGGCTGAGGAGAAAGCTAAAAAGGATACATATTTACATGAATTTCCTTTGGGAGAAAGTTGACATGAGATGACGATGTTGTTCATCCTAACTATATACTTTTGGTGACTCAAGTATCTTTTTAGATAAAACGACTTCACGTATGTATATAACTCTATTTTACTACATCTTCACTTTCTTTCATCGCCTTCAAAGAGAAAGTAGGTGGAAGTCTCTTGAGACGATTATGTTTCACATTCCTCTACCTCTTCACTTATTTTAATGCCTTTATGCTATTTACTCCTACGAATAGAAAAAAATAAGTAGAATTCAAAAGGCGCTTATTTACTTGTTTAGTTTGTAACTTTATACATTTGGATTGCAAATTAGTACATCAAAGTGAAACTCATTAGCTTCTTGCTGGAACTTGAGACATCGTTCTCGTGGATACAAATCTAAGCTCCACAGTCAACTTTGACTTTTGCTGGAGAAAGTCCTACAAAAATTTTTATAGCTTCCATCTACCACTTTCAACGAATTAGCCATCAAAAACTATGCAATTCAAAGCATTATGGCCAGTAATAATATTGCTACTGTCACTAATGTGTCAAATAATAGAAGGGCCCACACCAAAATCTCACCAGATAAAGTCCTTAAGATCTAAAAGAGATGCTCCAACCTTAAACTCACTACTTCTCTCACAAATCTCAAGAGTTCCATTACCAGATACAAATGTTCCTCCTGAAAAATTCAATAGAGGTCAACGTTATAAATTGTATCAGTCTATGCCATGGAAAACAAATCTTAAACCACGACCATTTCAAAGAAGACCAATTGGAAGGAGGAATGAACCGAGACAATATGAAAGAAGCAGACCAATAATTCCATCTCAAAGATTTCGCCAGCAACAACAACAACGTAGACCACCAAATTACTACAAAAGACCACAAGTTAGAAACTATGAAAATGAACAGATTATTAGAAGACCATCACAAACTAGATGGAAACGCCAAGATAATGATGTAGAATTAGTAGCAGTGAATCAAATGGATTTTGAGAATTTGTCACGTTCTAAGCGACAATATGGTGGTACAGGCTACTCAAACATGGGCAATTTGGATTATGAAGAGTTGGACGCTCCTAATAAGAATCCTGTAGAGGAAGCCAAGAATCAATTTCAGAATCAACAACAATATAGACCACCACAAAATCCTAACAATTATAAACATCAACAACAACCCTACAAACCTTATGTAAATAATCAACCATTAGTTGATCAAGAAATTTTAAAACCTAATATTAATAGAGAGCAAGAAGAAATGTTGTCGGCGAATAGACTAGCTGAGTTGACTCGTTATTTTACACCACCATCAAGAGATCAATTTAATTATGATCATGGAGTATATCAACCTATAGGCAATGAAAGAAATACGTATTACGCGGGTGATGAAATTAAAGTTGATGGAGATCTTAGTGACTTTAATCATAAAATTGAAGAAAAGACAGAAAGTGAGAAATTTTGGTATGCACTATGTGTAATAATAGGTGCTTCAATACTTTTTGCAACTATTGTTGGTATTTGCAAGTGTTGTTTCTGTCCAGACAAAAAAATAAACGAGTAATTGTATAATTGGTTACATTAAATTATTAAATATTGTTGAAGCACTGCAAAGGAACCGCTGTTAGAAATGTGCAGATATATCAATCACTTTTGTATATTGTAGTAATTTATGCATTCAGCATGATGCTGTTGTATTGTGGTACTCTTGACTAAGCGGCTATATGGATTTATTAATTAGGAAATTAAAAAATTTGAATGCAAATCTACAATTTTATGTTTCATGCCTTTTGTGACGTAAAGTAGTTTCAAGAATTAGGTAGGATATTTGATGATTATTGATGGAAAATTTTTAGATTAAATGAGCTTACATTAATAAGTATCAAAATTCCAAAATTAAACTGGGCTTTCTTTATTGTGTCAAATGACTTAATAACTTTATTCATTGGAAAACATACAATTTCAATTTATAAATTAATCATATGACAAAAAATCCCAGTCATCATTTACTGAGCGTCCATGAACTCTTGTTTGTTCTGGAGGTGGTGGTCCTTGAGTAAATCTTGCAGGTTTACATTTATTTTGTTCTGCAACACGCTCTGTGGGTGTCGGTTCTGTTCCACGACCACTAGTTGGATCATGTTTAATTTTGACCTATTAGACATTAATAAAAAGCACACTTATACAGTATTGTCGACCAATTGATAATTTAATTTTTACCATTGTAGTAAACATATTGCTAACTCCAGCAGCAAACTCATCAACATTTCGTACAGGTATTTGTGGACGATTTGGTTGAGTTGGATCTTCAATTATAGTATAAGGATTTCTATCAAATGGATAGCCCATTGGTTTTCTATCAGGATACTTTTTATCCAAAATTCCACAAAAGCTCAATGCTTCTCTACAATTTTTCTTTCCGGGTTGACCTGATTGTGAGTCTGTGGTTTGAGGACCATTGTCCACTTTATCTTGTCGACCATCTGTAATGAGTACAACTAAATCAAATGTCATGCCTTCTACTGTTCCTTTTGGAAGAAGTAAATGTTGTGGCCAACCGCAGCTGAAAATATACCACAAAACGATACACAATAAATTATTCAAGATATATATATTTTTACATAAACCAGAGTAGATAAACGTACCCACAAATTCCAATATCTTTTCCGGGATTTTGTACTCTTCCCATTTCATCTTCTAATTGTTTAAAAGTTGAGTCCCAGGAAATTGCTACTGTAGATTCTTTTGAGCCTCTATTAAGTATATTGTCTCCGGGTTGCACTTAAAAATAAATTTAAGTTACACTTAAAGTATGATAGCAATAATTTGAGGTAATTTACATGTAAAGGAAATTTTGTCCATCTCAAAGAATAAAACACGTTGATCCACCATACTAAATCTTTTCATATGCTCATCAAAACGTGGTGCCATAAAAATCCGAGCAGTTGCTGGCGTATTAAAAGGAAAATTTCTTGGTGTTGTCACCTGCAATTTTATTTTATAATTGAAGTAATAATCTTTCATTTACAACAAAAGTCTTACAGTTATAGTGTATGTAAAATCAGCATGATTTAAATGAGTAAACATTGCTTGAACAGAGCCCATCATATGCGTATCATTACGACCAAAGTCTAATCCACGAGCTAAATCCATAAAATTTTTTGACCAATATGTAAGAAGTGTATTTGGTGGTAATTTCTCTCCTGTTTTTGGATGCTTATCGCTTTGTACCACAACATTGCGTAATATTACACCATCCCATTGTAAAGCTAATTCCTATATAATATTTTAATTATATTACTTGTACAATAATTTTCTTTTAATTTAATACGAACCCCGTTATCTTTTGGATATGGTTCCAAAGATTTCTTCCATTGATCCAAAATTTCATCAATATATTTATGCCATCGATAAAATGCTGGATCACGCATAGCAGTAGATGTGTCGCCCATAGGTCCAGAGTTTTCATTAAATTTACCTTGAGGATCATGAGAGAAAGCAATTGCTACATGACCCATATTATGAAATCCATCCGGAGCGTAATATGCCCTGTGAACTGACTTCTCAGTGTTCTCAATTATATTTCCTAAAACGTCAATCCCAGTAATTGGATCTAATTTTGCTCTGGCTTCTGATTTATTTCGATCTTTATTTGTCTATAGTAAGATATGTAATTGTGATCAAATGCAAAATATAATAATACTAAAACTATACTTACTTGTATCAATACATAGCCAGTGTCAATAGTGTCTAAAATACGATCACGCCATCGTTTCAATTCTTCGATTCTAACATTAAAATTTTCACGTTGGACGTCCTACAACAAAAAAACATTGTTGAACTATTCAAATTAAGCAAAAAGATTTTATACTCACCGTAATTTTAGTTTGAATTTGTCTAGTGCCCCAATGTTGTCCACCATTCGTTGAATATAATTTCGAAAAGTAACCTTCTTCCAAAGGCTCACTAAATGAAAAAACTTTGGTCCGGGCTAATCCATTTGATAATCTTTCAGCTTCATATCTACATATCATTGAATGATGCATATAATAAAAAAGTTCTCCTCTTCTATCACCATCTCCATTAGCAGGATAAACCAAATGCCAATGATAATGATGAGACTGTATTTAATAATCATAATTATTATTACATATTGATAAATATCTCTACACTTTACAAACTTACATTCACCCCAATATCTTCTCTAAAATACCATAATTTATTTTCTGGATTGATATCCGATCCTGGTGGAAATTCATCCAAGTTAATTACACTTCTAGATTTTGGTGGTAATGAAGCCATACTCTGTGACGCTCTAGAAATTAAAAAGATTAATTTTATTTCTTACAAATTTTGTATATATTTCTACCTTATGGCCACATCACTAATAAACAAGTCTGGCATTATTTCTCTTATCGGTGGTAATTTAAAGTTTTTCAAGCCTGGTCTCTTGAGAATACAACCAGAAAGAGCATTGACATAAAGTTGTGGATTAATCATTGTACTATCACGACAAACAGAAGCCATGTACATGAGCTCATCATCAGATCTTTGACCTAAAAAAAATTAAAATTCATACCAAAACTGAATCTTTTATAAACAAATAATATTCACTCACTCATGAACAACTCTCTTAATTCCATTGCAGCTTTTCTATGCTCAGGAATAAAGTAACAAAATATTCCTCTTCGGGGACAAACAGAAGCAAATCTTGAGAGATCAGGCATTTTAAAACCTCTTGGTTGATCCACTGTCAATTGTTTTACATTACCAGTAGCCATCACCTTGCGTTTTGCTTGAACTGCAGCTTCTTCAATTTCTTTACACTTTTTACAATAAATTAGCATCAATGCGTAATTTTGTATATAATATAATCAAACTTACATCAAATTCCATGTTGACATTATAGTAATACATTTGATCTCCTCCTCCTCTTGGGCTAAAATATAAAGGCTCGCCCACTCTCTCTATAAATTGAAGTTTATTAGTTTACTAGTTAATTCTACTAAAATGATCAATTTAATTTTACCAAAAAGATACATAAACATTCTTTGCTTGTCAGCGTCCATGATTCTGATTTTTGTGTTAGCTCCACTCACACTAGAAAGCAAACTAAACAACTTTTTCAGTTTACTGTTACAGGAAGACTATGAAACCACAAAATTCACAAACTAGGAAAATGTAAGCTTAATTAGGTTAAATAAAAATTCCCTAAATGAATTTTATGCTAAGAAATAAAATGACTAAAATCCACATTAATTTTTTTATACGACACGACATGATAGCAAGCACATTGGCTTTTTCTTTTATTTTTCGCCACATCTTCCTCTCTTATTACACAAATGCATTTCATATACAGTTTACATAAATGAGTGCACTAACTAACATTTTTTTCCTCGTACACATATTCTTCATCAATCCCCAATGTTTACCAATCAGTTTTAATCAATATAAGTTTTTTGTTGTTTGAGATTAATTTTTGTAGATTTTGCAATAATTTGCATAATTAGTACATATTTTTTGACATTAATTATTTCGATTCCAATAAGAATCTTTCTACAATCTATAATTTAATTTGTATTCGTTTGTGGGTAGACTGTTGACTAATGTATGTGTGTGCTTCGAGCTTTTTTCTCATATTTTTCATTTTATCACATCACTCATTTACTTATTAATTTCTTATACCTGCAGCTGACGACATACATAAAGCGACAAACATTATCATGAAACAAGGATTTGTAAAATTATTTCACCTTTTTTTTACCTCAATCACATTGCTTTTCTTTACAAACTTTATAATATTTCTTATTATACATTCATTTCGACTTTTGTTCATATTTTATTAGGGAATTTTTCAAATTTTACGTGCAAATCTATATTTTATTATCTGTTTGTCACTCAGTTATTAATTTTTCTGCTTCTTCTAATCATTTTTTTTTACCTTCACCTAAAATGTACATTATACACCAACCATACGCATCATCAGTGCACAGGAATATTTTTATAAGTAGTATTTTCTTTTAAAATTTGACTTCTCTCAGACTATTTTCAACTACTAAAACAGTGAACAAAGAAATTAACAAATAAAATTAAGAATGTTTTATTTTTTGAGTGTTGTTTTTTTAGTATTATATGTGAGCAAATATATGTGTAGGTAATTTTTTTGTATATCTATAACTTTGATGATCATTTTTAAATTGACTCTCTATTTCCTTATCTGTGAAAGAGTTCATACTCTGTGATGATAGTTGAAATATGAAAAAACAACAAACAATTATCATCACACCTAGATATATATATATATCTCTGTTTGTGCATACTCATCTTAACAACTCTACATTATATAGATATATTACTACAAATATTATACTATAATACAGTACAGTACTTGAGAATATGTATGTACTACTAGATTTTACACATTTAGTTAACAGATAGGTAGCAATTTGTTATCTGTCGTAATATAATAATGTTTTGTTGATAGAAATATGAACGTACGAATGACGACATAACAGCAATTATTCAATTATCAGAGTATAAAATCATATAATAGGAATACAATACAACGTAAATATTCTATTTATACTTAACATCTAAATAGTCCTTAATAATTATTAAATTATTTAATGCTTCGTAGTTACCTTCATGTAATATATAATAATAGATTTTACTAATTGACTATTTGTAATAATAATAGTTCATCAATAGAGAATTGTGATTTGATATTATTATATTTTGTTTTATATAGTATTATTTTAGCTGAATTATTATGTAATATTTATATATGTTGTGTGAGAGTTGTTTTTTCGCTACACTGAAATGCACTAGGCAAGGTATAATAATAATAATAATAATTTGTAATTTGCAATGATATTATATATAGACTACTTCTTAAATAATAATAAATTCATAAATTTTAAATGCTTTTTTTCTAAACACTAAAAGTTCCTATATAATGAGCACATTTATATAATATATAATAATTAATTGATTCACGAGAAGAATATATAATTGTATGAGTTGTTTTCTTCTTTCACTTATAATGCGATGATGACAAAACATACGGTACATTCACGTACTATATATACATAATATAATATAATGTGCATTATACAATAATAATAATGATATAATAATACATAACTGATTATATAACAAACGAAATAATAATTATTTACGAAATTACGATAATATGTTGCAACATAATATTTTTTTAATAATATATATATCAAGTTGTTTGTTTATTTTTTATAGTCTAAAACTCTAGGTACTAACTACTAAAACTAGTATAACTAGTCAATTGATTTCTGAATAAATTCTATAAATCTTTTGGCGTACTGCTCTGGTTCACAGGTAGAAATTCCTTCAACATTACTTCCATATTTTACAGTTTTTGCAGCTTTGGCCGCCTGCTTCTTTACTCCATAATGAGTAAGGACATCAATAACTGCTAGGAAGTAGATTTCACGACGAGGTGCATCTGCAATAGAATAAACATATATTATAGTTTTTTTTACTAATTACATAATTTATAAAAGAAATCTATATCTCACTAGGATAAGAAGGGATGGCATAAATATCAATATCTGGAATGATGCAACCATCAAATTTGAATTCACCGTGGATTCCTGGTGAAGGTGAATCTGGAGGCGTTGGTACAGCACCTATTTTGATATTATTAAAACCAGTTAGATACATATTCATACATAAAACATCATTTTTCAAAATAAGTATTCTATACATTACCTGAGCCGGGAGCTACATTTCCTTCATCAGAATCTTCTTCCTCCTCAACACCATTTTCATCTTCCTGTTTTAGTTATAAAACGAAATATATTTTTAGACATACAATTTAATAACGACACACTTTCTCCTTCACCCATATTCACACATATGACATCGACATGAGCTTTTCTACATTGATATTCTGACACGGGTAGCAATAATAATTTTAGCAGCAGCAACAACAATAAAGGCAATAATATAACAGAGTGATATAATTACAGCAGTGCTTATTGTGTAGTTAGTAATATATCTCTAAAGTCCACTATGATTTATTATTTATATAATCTCCTTCTCATTCATATACCAATTTCATCAATTCTATAAGGTCTCATCATCAAACAACAAGACAAACACAAAAAAATTGTAATAATAAAAAAACAGTTATACCCTCAATGAACTACGAGTCGAAAGCAGTTGACAATTAATGCTCTTTTTTATAAGCCCTGGCTACAAATGACATTCTTGGACATTATATTATCCCCATTCTTTTAACAATCCCAAAAAAACAAAACTTTTATACATTTAGATTTTTTTTAAAATGAGTATTATATTAATGAGAAAGAGAGAGAGAGAAAGCTTCTAATTCTAAAAATGATAGAAAGCACATCGTGAGTTTTAGGAAAGAGATTACCTTCGGTATTGAAATGATTCTGTTTTGTCGGGTCGCAAATAAATCTCCTAGCTCTGTATCTCTCTGCAATTTCACAAACTTGTCATAATACTCAACTTGTCTTTTTTCATCTACTAACCACCACTACTGTTTTTTAGCTATCAGAGTGTATATAATCCCGTGCATAATAATTTCTCTTCCTAAATAAATTTTTTTACGTATTTATTACATTCGACAGTATATATTAAACCTTGTTGAACACTCTTGGTTGCATCTAATATGGAAATTGAGTTTATCATAACAACTGTTTACACTCATAAACACACAATTTTAGGCATTATATGAAGAAACAGCGTAACCGGAAAAGTAGTAGTAAACAATTTTCTACTTGCTTAAAAAAGTTGGTTGGAAACATTCTACGCTACATTCTCATGCAACTTAAAAGATGTATTATATATAGATATATCAAAACACCACAAAAATAGTAAGTGTAACCGACCTAGAAAAATTGAAAATTATTTTACCCTGCATATACCAAAACTTAAAAAAACTAAAAAAAAAAAAAACTTTCACACAAAAAACAAAACTCACATATTCAACAGGGCTACTCGCCTGAGAATCTTCTCTTTCTTTTTCTTCTTCTTCAGCTTTATCCATATCATGAATTCCAAGTAACAATGAGTAATCCATGAGATGTAACTTTGTAAGAAACTAAAATAAAAGTAGAATAAAAATATGAGTACAATAAATTAAAATTTTATTTAAAAAATATCCCTTACTTCTCCATCTGCAACTAATGTCTCCATCAGTTTTGTTTTAGCATCTGATCCTGAAGGAAACATTTGCTCATATTAGTCATTGAACTCAAAATGTCAACAGTACCAAAATCACAATTTATATATTTTTACCAATATATATTCTCCCACCATCTCGTAGAAAATCGTTATCTTTCAGAGTTGGAGAGTCTTTCAATTTCTCCTTATCCGAAGCTTCACGATCCACTGTTGATCCTTTCAAATCGTATTTCCTACAATAAACAAGGTAAATAAATGCTCAATAAATGACTACTGAAAAAAGAACGTGAGGAAAATATTACTTTTAAAGAAAAGAGAGAGAAAGTTCTAGATACAACAAAAGGTCAATATTCTTTAAACACCACAAGGAAAGTGAGAAACATTCGATATACAATTGACTCTTTTATTATATTATAAAACGACAAGGAAAAATATATATTTTGTACAAAGTACTATATACCTACATTCTACATACATATATACAACAATAAATTACATCAATTCTATAGCTCTTGAAATGAGACAAAAGTAATATCGACGAGATCACAGAGCAATAAACATCAAATAATGACCCTCTTGTACGACACGATAGAAAGTGACAAAAGAAAACTATTATTATTGCCTTTGTGGTCTTTTAATGGAAAAGACATTACTCTCTTGCTGTTTTTCTTCTACGTCTCTCACTCTAATATCTTCTTCATCAAAATAAGAACTTTCATGCTGAGACAACTTTGTTCAATACTCAACTCTTAACCTTGACTTCACCTTCTATAACGAAAAGAGCCTGTAAGTATAAAGTATTTTTGTCGTCGAAGTTACATACATGTCTTTCACTCTCTGAAGAGAAATTCAAGTGAAAGTAAATCGATTTTTAATTTACAACATATTACTTGTTCAATTTCCCATCACCAAATGAATCAAAGGAACATTGAAGAGACATACTCTAAATTAAAATCCTATTGTATTACTACTAGTAATATTGAGTGAGATCCTTAGGGAAATAATAGTTGTATTGATTCAAGTTTTCATCATTCATCTACATATATATAGACATAGGAGATAGTTTGGAATTAGATTCTGATTAGTTTATTCCTTCCCTATTTCTGTCATCTGCAATATCTTTCCTTCCAACTCTAATTTTCGCTTTTGCTCCCACATCGCAGATGTCTAATTTTCTTCTTCTACAATCTAACAGCATCACTCATCTTGACACAACTTTTTTGTACTTTCTTCTCGTCCTACTTTCTCTTTTCTCAGCTAAAAATGTGTTACGAATGTCATGTCAGTTCAAAGTTTCAAAAAGTTTTTTCCCTAATTATTCAAAAAGCACTTATAAAACTTTGTCTATATTGACAAACATAATAATAAAAACCTTCCACTATATATGTTTGCTCTACTCTTCATTATATGTAAATCTTTTCTTGAAAATGTATTCATCACTTCAACAGCAGAAGACCTAATTTACTCATTTATCATCACTCCTCGTCGCTTTTATACTTCTTTTAATATACATATATCTCATGCTTTTTCTTGCATTCAAATTGAGACTTGTCTGGATGAGAAGTTGAATAACAACTCAACAACATATATATACACACTCCATAAGGGCTTAATGAAGTAAACGAGAGCGATCTGTCGACTATGTATTTCTTCAAACCAGTGAAAGCTGAAAAGAACTCATTTGTGTGTAGAGTCTATATACAATTCTGAAAAGGAGGATCAAACTGAAGAGGATTTGAAATAAAGAGTGTACAAGTATAAAAAGGCTTAAATAAAATGAGAGATGATGGAGTAAACTCGTCTTTACTTTCTTCACAACAACTTTTTCTCTTGTTGTTTCTTTCACTCCACAAAGCCAAAGTAAACTCTTTCTAAAGTATCTACTACACAACTATATAAACTCTACGACGAAGAACGAGTCAAGCATAAATAAAAAGAAACAGTATAAAGGTAGAAAAAAGAAAACCACAGATGTAAAAAAAGAAAGCTCTTTTTTCAAAAGAAACTACAAATAAGAGAAAGTAGATCTCATGGTGTTGCTCCACTTTCTCTTTTTCTATACATTTCTTGCTCTTACCTATGGATCTTGAGATGATTGCTAAAAACATTTCTTGTCACTACCATGTAATGCTCAACTCCATCCACAGTCAGCCTGTATAGTCCCAAATATTGAGGTAACAGTGTTTTCCCATGACGCTCCACGACGTACTAAAGGAAGAAAATAATATCAAAAACAATAATTAATCATTCATTTATCATCAATATACTATAGCATCTACAATAACATCCTACTTTGATTAATTCAATACGACGTCGCATTATTACTTGGATTTAAGTGGATTAGTAGCATAGCTGTGCTACCTTCAATTTCCAAGAAAACTTGTTTTCCACTTTTGTGGTTGTCTTGTGTCGCAAAACCAATTTAAACCTTCCATGTACATCTATCCACCTATCATACTAGACATTTCTAAATTGAGTTTTGCAACTACAGAGAAAAGCATAGAGTCAAACAAGTGCTCAGATACTTTAGTAAACCACGTAAAAACTAACAACTATGACATAGATGTACCTACATAGTCTGGAAACTAAACCAACACGAGTTAGGCCTACTATAACATAAAATTACGTGAGATATAATGTCCAGAGAAGAAGAAGCCCTAGCAAAAAATCTCAAGCCAGAAGCTCACTCACCTTACTATATATAAATCTCAATCAAGAAAGTAAATACTACTGTTTGTCCTACATATAAAACCTGACATTTTCTTCGCCCTCAAGCAAACTATGTCGACTCTTCTTTCTACTGACCTTTTCCAGCTCTATCTACCATCACAATTTATTTTTCCTTTTCATATTGCTACATACATATATACCAAAAAATGACATCTCTCTCTCTACTCCTACGCCACTCGTAGATGACGACGACTTTTCATCTATGGCTTCTGTGACTAGAAATACATCCATATGGATTAGTGTCATCATTATGCAAAGTTTTCTCTTCAGGCCATTGAACCACTATTTCTAGTAAACCAGTTACCTTCGACTGTCTTTCATATATATATTTCCATAATCACTCAACAAAATGATTCATGACGCACACAAACACACAAAACAAGCGTGTCTCTCGAACATTATTGCAAATTGTTACTGTTATGTTGTGCTTTTATGTATGGCACTTCATATTCAATCTTTCTTCCATGAATTCATTACATTTCTACATATACACGCTCAGTCATATTGATTTCTACTATTTTCTCCCAATTGCGTTGTAAAATTATGAAATGTAAATCTATATTTGTACCACTATCTCATAAATAAGGTAATAATACTAAAATGATCACATATGACATGTTCATCCTTCATATATACGTAAATAATATATAGTGAAATACAATGTTGTGATGTAATTAGATTTACTCGATCCTCTCTCGCCCTACATTTTCTTCTTCTCTTCACTCCTACAGAAATTTAATGTACATAATATAAATCACGTCAAAAGTCGTTTTTATTTTTCAATTCCCTCAGCTCTCAGCTGTGTTGTTAGTCAGTTTAGTTGTTGGCCCAATTTAATAGTAGTCTGTTTAGATTTCATAGACAATTTCAAACTCAAAATGAAACACTTACTGGGTGGTAGTGCTTCAGTAGGGCGTGCATTTGTTCTACTTCTTCACTCGTTAGAGTTTTGATGATAAAGAGCTTGTCAGATGACAGGTAAAATTTTGCTCCGCTCTTTCCACTCGTTGCAAAAGGAACTGGCTCAGACCTGCAAATGGCATTAATAATAAGAGGACTCATTATAATAAGAATTTAATGAATAATTATAACTTTCAATGCTATAAGAATTTTCTTTAGTATTGTACCTGGTGAGTGATTCGCGATAGTCTTGGTCATCTATTCCAAATCTTTCTCTTATGTTCCGGAAAACAAGAGGACAATACTCTTTTACTTTGAAATGAGATGGGAGATTCTCTCTGTACGTAAGTAGAAAAAAAAACAATATTTAGTTTCATATTTCTTAGTATAACAATAATTTTTGGAAGCGTGACTATACAATTTCATTTTGACTTAATGACATAAACTACATAATAGGATCAGTTTACATACACATCATTAAAATCATGCCGATTTGGATTTATTTATAGTTATTGTTCTACAGAACAAGAAGCATACTGTGAGAACATGAGAACACAACAAAATGTTGTACTTCTTCCTATACTAATAATCATTTATATATGTATATAAAAGTCAACAACTATATATATATATATATATATACATTCTCAAGCATAACTAGAAATGTTTATCCAGCTCTCTCTTTATTTATACGTAAACAATCTAATGTGATCATCACATTACAATAGCAGAACTTCCAAATCTAAAACAAACAATTCTCCTTTGCAGAAGATAATATTTCATTTTCCATGAATCCCTATATCTTTGTTTTCAGATCAAGTTCCAAAATTTCTCCAGTAATTGTGTTTTATGTTTATCTACAACTACAATATCGATCTGATCCCTTCTTTCTGAAATCTCTTCTGCATACTCGACTCAATCAACAAATAAATTACAACTCCCTTCTTCTTCCTTCCTTTAGAACTTGCTTACCACAGCACAATTTATTTTAGATAAATTCATCCAACTGTGGTTATATTCAGTTATTTGCTAGTTCAGCAAAAGTAATATGAAATTGTACAGAGGAGTCAAGAGCAAAAACGACATAACATCAAGTTATAATGGAAGGTCACATATCACAAGTAATCCAACTATCCGTTTAGATTTCTTTTTTCCCTCAGAATCTAAATGACATCAGCTAAAACTTTTTTCTTCTTCTACTCTTACATATCTCTCTATACTTCATGGTTCATAAAATTCACTTTTCCTTTTGCTAAAACTTTTACCATATACAGCAACATATGTCTCTTCTTTACAACATGAAATAGTCAAATTACAACAATGTCACAACTTCTACCACAATTTCGTTTCCAAAAAATATATGGTAGTGCATAAAACGATAGAATCAAATGATAGTTCTTTATTGAGCAAAAAAGGACAAAATTCCAGCAAAGTGAAAGTTGACAGTAATAGCAGTTAACTGCTTACATAGAAAAATATATTATGCTCCATAAACTATTTCGTGCACTAAACTAACCTTCTAGACAAACTAACAGATAAAACTGAATAATAAAGTACTGCAAATGTACATAGAGTACCTAAGTATAAAAGGATATAGACACTTGTCATTCATATCATGAAATAAGTAAATTCTTTCCCATGTGCCTTATTTAATATGAAAACACGAAAAGTTGCATTTATGACATGCTACACATTTTCCCAAAACATTCAACACGGCTGTTTTACATTATTATTGCATTTAATGTACAAAATGCGACAAACACACATGTAGCCCAATGCATTTTATATAAACACTTAAAAAAGAGAGTAGAATCATTATATTTTCATTCAAATGACCAATTTGTGATAACTTAAAACTAGACTTTACATTTGGTGCACTGCGTCAACTTTTTTGTCCTAAGTGGAAGAGTAGCTAAGTGCATAAAAGCATACACTCAATTCTCCATTTCAATATCTCATCTAGTAGGTATAATATTCTAAAGAAGATTTCTGTTAGTCTAAAACTCTAGAGCTTTAGAGCTAAAACTATAATAACCACTACAACAGTAAGACTGTCTAAAATGTTTTATGTATATCCGTTATCTCTAAACTTGCTATATGTAGTTACGTCTCAAATGTATGTAATGGCTTCGGTTTCTCAGCTTCAAAGGAGAGCTTTGATGCTCAATAAAATGCGCATATGCATCAAAAGAACATTTTACGTATTTCAATTTTCATATTTGAAGATTCTCAATTCCACAATACAAAGAAGAAATATAATATAAAGGAGTTCAAAAACTTGAGCGTTGACACTGAACACTGAATTCTGCTGCAATATGAGATAACATTTTAGACAATGACGAAATTAAATTACTTTTATAGAAAAATGAGAAAATCACTTTAGAAATTCTATGACATGAAAAGAAATGACAAAGTTTTTCTGATATCAACAAAAAAACAAAAGGGAACTCTTCAACCAAGAATCTCATTCAATTACTTTTACATGTTATCAATTTTAACACATGAAGCCTAGTTCTTATCTAGTGTTTCTAGCGACTTTATTGCAAGTGATTAATAATATTGAGTTGCTAGTTTTCTGAAATGTCATTCAGAAAAGATTAACCAAATCTGCTTCTTCTGTTGGACGACGATAGAAAGAAAGTAAGCTTGATAAATGATACAATTCCAAAACTCTGATGGACATACTGTGCAAAAACTCTGCCACAACTTCATTAGTCTAAAGGAGAAAACTTGTGCAATTTCTTCTCTACTCAACGATCGCCACAAAGACTGGAGAGACGAGAGCAAGAAAAAAAGAGATTTACAATTCTACTTTCTTTCGTGACTAGTACCATCAGTTAGGAAGAAGATAACCAAAAATCTTATTGGTTGCCTCATGTCTTTTTCTCAAAGATAATAGAGACAGGAGAGAAACACAATGTGAGAGCAAACACTGTTTTTGCAATAAAAAGAAAAATGAGTTTGCAAGAAGCAGCTCTCATGCTGTTCACCACAATATATAATTAATACTCTAGTCAAACTCAAGTGCAGAAGGTACGATTATAGATATATAACCATAATTTCCCTTCTGTAACTGACTGGAGAAAGTATATATAGTAACTTGCATGTGAAGATACAATATGTACGTGTAGGATGAGCACGATTTAAGCTAAAGGAAAAAACAAGCTTACTATAATATCATGAAAAAAGATTAGGGTCACTTGCCTCTCTATTTTTCTAAGCTATATATTTCTACGTCTTTAGCTAATACTTCCTCCTTTGACCTTTTACTCTACTTTTTATAACTCTTTTATTCTACTCGATTCGATGATACACACGTTAGTTTGATTTCTACTTTCTCTTTTCTCTTCGTTGGTGCAATGCCATAAACACTATTGCACTTATCGCTGTCCATCATACATTTTTTGGACTTTCTCCAAAAATACTTTCTCTCTTCCTAACATTATGATATGAGAGCCTTATGTTCCTTTTACGCTTTTCATCTGTTATCACTTATGCTTATGACACAAAAAAATGATGAAACTCTATGGAAAAATGACAAGCTCCGTTTATCGCTTATATTCTTCTTATATAAAGTGACGTACTACAACTTCCATAAGGCTCTTGTCATGTGATCATTGATCAAATTTTCAGTTGCTTTAACTCGCATACCTATACATATAATAATAGTGGAAATAGAACATGTTGCAAATATCCTGTACTAAACAACTTTTATGTACTTATATAATAGATTAATGTGTGTTCGCATATATATAAAGTACAGTGAAATCATCATTTTTCATCGTTACACAAACTCACACACAAGTTGATACCAATCCACACACTCTGCAAATATTGACACGACAAACGGATCCCAAGTTTCTTTTTGTATACAATCATCGAATTGAGCTTCTTTTGAAGGAATCAACTCTTTCACATTTGTTTGCTCTCTCTCTTCTTACAGGTAGTATAAGAAGTGCAGCATTAGCACATATCCAATTGTCAGCATTTTTTACGTCTTTATTTAACCTCAATTTCAAAATTCGTTCATACTACAAAATATTAAATGCAGTTCATAAAAAAACGTCACGTTTAATCCTTAAATAAAATGAGGCTTAACAAATTCAATTTACAATACGGTAGGAGCGTCTTGAGGATTTCTTCCTTCTCTCCTTTCCTTAATTCTGTAGAAAGCTTTGGTTAAATTTGAATGCAACGAACTGTTAAATTCTCTTTTTGCTAATGACATACTTCTTCAAAGAACATTTGAGTAAAGCTTAGCCTTAGCTCTTTCTCCGTGACATTGACGTCGACTCGACATCAACTTATATAACTCTAGTACACATCGTTAAGCCATATAAACTGATGCAGATTTGTAAATTATATGCTGCTGAAAACTCTAACATTTCCTTTATACTATCCTTCTCCTTGTCATTCGACACATGCAAATAATACATTAGTACATAAAGGGAGAGTTAACCATTGAAATTTCTTCAAAGTTAAATGTCAAAGGGTAATATATTCCTTTTAGCTATACATATGAGTATAGAAGTATAGACACTTGGGATTTTGGAGTAGCTCAAAAGACTAAAAGTTTGTACAACGCCTTGCCTGCAAATGGAGAAAGCTATAAGAGTAATATTCTAATAGAATCACCAAGTTGCCTAAAAACTCTCTCGCTTTACTTCTACACCTGCCACCACAGCTGTCTGCTTTCTTTACTCTCAAATTCTATATATTATATATACTTGTGAAGTTTCACTAATCTTAAATGACTTTTATATTTCCTTTAGGCTACGTAGCAAATTGGCAGTCAGTAGATTACTAGCAAAAGTCTAAAAATACAATTTTATGTATATAGTGAAGAAGATGATCAAACCGTTTTGAAATTCAATAGACGTTCATCTCTCATTCTTCATCTTTCATTTAATCCACTTCCTTTTTAATCATCATCGTGATCATTTCCTGATCTCTTTTCTACAGCTACAGCTATATGTACAAATTACATAAGAAAATCCTCTTTGATCTTCCAACTGCAAAAAAACAACCTTCATTTCTTTGCTACTACTATACTTTCTAATCACGTGATAGTTACTACTTGTTCATTGCAAAGAAGAAAAAAACTAATAATATATATACAACTGCAAATGACGCATTTTCACTTTGCTCTTTCTATCTCATATCTTTTCTAGAGTGTAATAAAAAGACGAGAAATTACTTCCTTGGGATTACATAAGCTGCTTTCTACTCAGCATATTGCTTGCATAAGGTGTCTGATATTTCTCATTAAACATTAGATAGAAAAAAACTTGAACGAGTCACAAGAGAGAAGAAGAAGAAAACCAACTTATTTTCTTTCTTTTTGCTTTACACACTGCAGAATAATAGCAACAACCAAAGCCATTAAAGAAACAGCTCATTTATTCACACACGATGTTGTTTGTAGAATAAAGTAATAGAATGAGTTCTTCTTCTACGCTTTATTCCAATCTGAAATCAATAATATAAAGAGAAAGACCTACACACAGAATCCCTTTTATACCTACATTAGAAAGTAGATGCAGTTGAGTTTCACTTTCACCTTGTCGAAGAATAGGAGATGGAAATCGTTGAAAACCAATTCAATTCGTGTTATATTCAGTAATAATTCTTTGCCAAGCTATTTTAGGAATGTGAGAGATATCTATCGACATTTTCCCTTTCGTTTTCACACCAATTTTCCCTCAGGGTCAAATAAATCTGCATAGAAATGCCATCAATGTCTAATATAAATCTTGGCTCTCAAGTTATTCTTGTCTTTTTATTACGTACAAGAAATATTTCATAATAACAAGACAAACTATTATTATTTTATTATATATACTCAAACTACTCACTCATTCATGCTTGAATAAAATCATAAACTTGAATTGACTGGCCACTTGAAATTGGTTCAGTCGTCCTCTGTATGACCACAAAAATGTAATAAATTATAAATGTCATATTATTATGCTCGTATCCGTTTCAAAGTCAAGCCCCTTATAAAATATTCATAAACGGAAAACTCCTGTGGAAACTTTATATGAATTATACAATTCTAAATCTACAACATTGACTCATATATATATGACAAAATCGAAAACACGTGTCAGTTTCAACTTTAGTTACTTTTCGTGGTTATAACCTCACCAAATTGAAGTTTAATTGCTGGATTGACCTTCAAACTACTTTTAAAATGAGGTCAACTCTAATTATGCATTCAAAGACATTTACTTATATATGCTATCAAAAGTATATATACATATACTAGTAGTTGTGTGCACACAATAATTTTCACATGTATTAATCAAATGTGTCCAGCAATGCAATTTATAAAAGGACAGTAGGTTGTAGGAGTATGTAATGGTTGCCTCTATCTTATATATATCATTTCATGCTTCTATACTACGTGCTTTGAAACTATGAAGGAAAACTTAACATAATAACATATTCTCGTGCAATATTGGCTTTTGTCCTAGATTTTACTCAGCATTTATACTTCGAAGGTTATATCATACAACAACAGTTTACTGGTTGCCTCCGAGCTGCGAACATAAGATTGAAAGAAAACTTTCTCTCCTTTTGTTTTCTCTCCACTACTTTACAATAGAAGCCAAAATTTCAAAATGTCATGTTCTAAAACCAACACGTATGTCGCTTCTTTTGCCTTGAGTTATAAAACCAACTAACAAACCAAAACCAATTCTACAAACATGTTTCTCATTCTATCTCTCTCTCAAGTACTTTCTTCCTTTCAACAACATAACATCACACCACAAAACTGACACACTTTCACCCGTCCGCCTTTCTCCTTTCAACTTCAAGTCAAATTCAACTTTTACTTTGAAGGCTAAAAGAAAATAACTTTGGACCAAAAACTAGCAGTACGTACAACTTGCATAATATACTGATATAGTAGTTACATATAGCAATTTCAAATACAACTAACATAAAATATCAGTAAATCTTAAAATAACCAGAAAGACGTAGACAATGATTTCAAATATGGAAACTCAAGTCATATATTATTAAAATGGCAATTACATTTTCCAAAGGTAACTCTCAAAACTTTGCAAAAGAAATTCACATAGAGAGGAGAAGAAATGTATGCATGCATAAATAAATCATTGGACCTTGCTACCAAAAAGGTTTCTTCTTATCTTCATTTCCCACCACCACTTTATTGCATTACTTTGCCTTATTAATGTCGCCCTTTTACCAATATTAAACTGCAAAAGCAAACACTGCATTGTCCGACAACAGAGAGACTATATACACTAGTTTTTTTTACTACTCCATTTATTGCAATATTGATTTTCTCCAAGCCGTCTTTATATATAGCTAGTAGTTTATTCTGTTCATAGTATGTATATATGTGTTACATATATATGTTCATATAGCACAAAAAAAACGAAAAGGAAGAAAAAATATCAGTGAATTTGGTCACGACGGAAGAAAACCTTTTTTTCCCTAGGTACTCGTAGAGACTGTCAGCTGTATAAACAGCAACGTTTTGCATTGAACCATTTTTTCTCCAGAATTCTGGAACTTTCTACAACGACCATTGTACATTGTTGACGTTGATATCTTGTAGTGTATATAGAAAAAAGACGAGAAGTTGCCAAAACATTTTTTAACTTTTTTTTACACTTTACACGTAACATTTCTACGTGGTCCTCAAAACCATTTTACAAAATATATATATGCATTTGTAGAATATATAAAATACAATAGTAAATTTTGTAGTAAAAAACGAGAGACTGCAAGTAGAGAGAGAAAAGAGACCTTGGGAAAATGGTGCATTTAAAGCACAACTTGGAAAATTGAAGGGCACTGAAATAACTACTGAACTTACTGCACTATGAATGTAATACCTACATCTACTTGAAACTTTGTGACATTTCTTCTAGTTTTCATTTCATATGATCCAAACTGTACAACAATATTACTATAGTACATGTAACGCTAAATAATTCAAAACAATAGTTACACAACAACAAACATAAATAGCAACAAACATAAGTTTACAATTTACTATTAAGTGTTTGGAAATATGACGTACTTTTAAACAACAACAACAAAGTTGTTCACTCTATATTTAGTAGACAAGAGACTCCCTTTGTACTCTTTGTATTCTAGTCCCTAGCCAGCTAAACATTTGTATAACGTAAACAGTTCTATAATTTGCGTACATATAATCACAGCGTAATACTTGACTTGAAGAAGTAAACCAAAAAGTTTAAAGAGGTTTGCAAAAAAGTTTATAGAGTCTATTGAGACTTTTTGAGTAACTCTTGTCTAATAGAGAAAGAAGAAGCATATTTTAGCTGAGCCAGATTGCCTACAGGGCAAAATAAATTCCCTAATTTCTTGGCACTAATGCAACTATGTGAAAATAAAGTGCGAGTGAGTGCCAATGTCAAAGATACAGGAAATTCAGAAACTAGAACACCACTAGACAGTAAAGAAAATAAACATTGTAGCATGTTACTTTACTATATAACTAAAAAGCCTTCTTCTACATTGACTGCTGCAGTTTCAACTCATGTCAGTAAAACTTTAGTTATTACCCTCTGTAGTAATTAGAGAGAAAATCCTTTGCTCTCAGTCATTAGCTACAAAGTTTGTAGACAAAAAGCGATTTGTAAAAGGTGGACTTTTCTATTCGTAATTACCATTTATAGCCACTTTGTTTCATTTGTGCTAATGACTAAAATTCAAAGCAAAAGTAGTGCAATTGGATTAACTAGTTAAATCAAAGGTTTAATTAAATCCTTCCATTTATAAAGGTAATTACTAAACGACATAAAAGACTAGTGCGACGTATTTTTTACATTTGCGAATTTTATCCTATCAGCTTTAGTTTAGCCTACAAGTCTCTTTTACTTTACAATTTTTTTTTATTTTATACCAAGTAGACATAAACTTTCCTAAGCATTTCTTTATCCTTCTCAAGAAGACGATTTAGTAGCAAATCTCAGGTTTTATGATGGAAGACGCAACATCATAAACGAATGAGGCCGTCAAAATACTTAAAACTTGTGAAAATAGTGTAAACACTCAATCCTTCTTTTAGAGTCAAAAGTCAACACTGTCAAAGTGTTGCCAGTTATTCATTTTAATTTCATACTACAAAACTAAACCAATAAAGTAGGACTAGACAACATATAATAAAATTGAATTTTTAGACGTCTCAAATAAATTCAGAAAGAAGAAGAGTCATTCTTGAAATTCTTTTTTGTTTTACCATATGTATGTGTTGCAATTCTGCAACATGCATAAAAATGCATGGAATTCTTTTTCTTTTAGATACAGAAAAGAGAAGTGATATATCATCTCTAACTACCAAGAGAGAAAAAACTTTTGCTTCAGTGAGTATAATAGTGTTAGACAAGAGATTTTATTCTTTTTGTACTTTCGCCGTCTTGACTTGCTAGCTATATTCTATTCAAAGCTATAACACTTTTACTTTCTACCAACTTTATAGCAAGACCAAGCTATATAGTCTATATACTAAAAAAGAGTTGCTGAAATTGAATGCATACACATGATATTTCAACTGCATATAATGTCAGTTCTTGTTAGTCTTTTGAGTGTTTTCTTCAAACAACATCGATATTTCCAAGACCATGTTCCACATAAACTATTTTCTTTTTCTTCTCACAGTTTCCCATGAAATGAAACCATGAAAAGAAAACTCAAATAACTACAACAGCTGTAATCTTACGATAAGCACTGACAGAATGAGCAATAGCTTCTACTAAATAGAACACCAAAAAGACAAATTTGGCGTGTATCATACGTTTGTCTTCCAAGAACATGGTAACTTTTTAAAACATTTTCAGCCACTTTTACTACTTACTACAACATCCTTCTAAAAACTTTCAGAAAAGAAAACTTATTATGTGAAAGGTAAAGTAAAAGTAGAGTAACATATCATTTTACTTTTAGTTTGGTGCCTCAAGGGAATTCAAACAGAAGAAAATGAGCTGTCACGTCAACTTATGATAGAAAAGCACGTCAAAAATCATATTCAATTACTAGTGACAAAATCTCAAAAAATAAATAAGCAAATGATATAAAAAGAACATCTTCATATGACATTCTACCAAAAATATCAAAACCAAACAAAATCAATTTTTTACAGAATGACGAAATGTCATTTCTAAAAAATCCTCAAAGACGTAGTAAAGTAAATAAAAGTTATAACGGTGTTCCCATTTACAAAAGAAATCCGATTTTCTATTGTATCACAAACTTCCCATTACTCCTCTCAACTTTCTCTTCTGTTGTAAAAGTAGGAAAGAAAAAAATACCAATTTCATGATGTTCTTTTTTTGGCTTTTTTTCTTTCTTGTGGTTCTCTAATGCTTTATATTGTGTGCAAAAAATTACACCAAGTAAACTACATAAACTACATTGTATTCCCCTAGCGAAGCTCAACTTTTTTCTTTTCTTTGCGCTGTTTTGATTTTGACTCCAGAACACTACTAGCAGCAGCAGTAGAATGAAAAAGAGAAAATTTTGTCTTTCACTCCAGTTGCATTGCAACTTGAAGTTTGCACAGTAATAAAACAAGTTAATGCCTCGCCATTATTGTGAGTTTTCACAGACTTTTCTATTGTACTCTCTCTCTCTTTTCTCTAAACTACGCCGTAAGTAAAAAAAGAAGAAGAAAAGTTTTCATCATTCTACTTTCTTGCCCAACAGCTATATACTAATATACATACTCTATCTCTCTCCTCTTGTTGATGTTGAATACTGAACTGACTCAAAAGTTCATTAGCTTCTTCAATCTTTCCTTCTTTACAAGGAAAAGGAACGTGTTGATAATCTTTTCCTTCCTTTCCCTTGTTAGCTTATTATTCTATTCAACTACGAAGAAGAAGAAAACGAGTAAAAAAAAGTTTAGACTCTCTTGTAACGTAACACTATGAAACTTTTACCTCACATGAACAAGATGTGTAATATTTATTATCATCAAAAAGTTACTTTTCTCAGAACTGTATGTAATCAAGCAAACTCTACTCTCTAGACTTATACTAACCAACTCTCATAAATTCACAAGGGAGACTGCAAATTCCTAATTAATTACGTCTAGCTTTAGTATCAAAACTCATCCAATTTTGTCTACATCTCAAAAAAAATCTTTTCAACAGATGAGATTATTATTATACATATACTCTCACTGACTTCTTATCAGATTCATTAGAAAAAGTCACGCTTCCAAAATAACAAACTTGTTATATAAAGATCCAATTAGAAACTTACTTGTTAAATAAATGATTATCCACACGAGTCTTTGAGTACGAGCGAAAATCATCGGGCATCAGCATCACCGGAATATTGACATGAGATAAATCGTTTATCTGAAATTAAAATAAAAAAAAGATTACTAAATTAAAATCCAAATATTCTAATCAAATAATTGTACAATGCTTTTTAGCAGTCATCATTTTATAATGTTTGTTTACTTTAGCATGTTGTTAATTATACGTTCGTGTTACAAGTCGTGAGTTTACATTGCAATTTTCACTCTGTGTACTGTGTACTCTTCTATCATATTTTCTTTTGTGGCTTGCGGTACTAATAAATGTTTAAATGCACATGATGAGAACATGCAATATTTTTTCATACATTGCTCAGCACGCAAATATATAAATAATGTAGTTACTGCTTTATCTTTACAATGTATTGACTTCTGTTTCTGTTCATATATCATAAAAATAGGAAACAAGCAGAAAGCCAGCCAAACACTTCAATATGTCACAATGTATCTGATAATGAAGAAGACTCATCTCACAGTACTTATATAATAAAAAAGTGCAATTTGCTATTATCAGAAAATAAGTCTGCATACAAGGACAAGGCAAAGGTCAGTGTCAATATATGTAGCTTATAGTTTTATAGAGTTCTCATAAATAATTGTGTCCGTGGAAAACGTTTTGAAAGCAAATCATAATCAAGAATTAATATTAGTTTTGGAGCAATGAACTACATAAAATCACAAAATAGCAATTCCTCTGAAAAAACCTTGAATACCATATTACTAAACCAAGGCACACATAAACACGATGATATTGTTGTCAATAGTCAATATTATTATTCATGTGTCATGAATAATTCAGTGTGTTCGCTTTATGAAGAAGAATAAGCGTTATTATTATACAAAATATAAAATACGTACTAGTTGTACTCTAGATAGAGAAAGAGATTCCAGATATGGAAATTGATTTTTTACTACTTTGCTTGTTGTATTGCAAAACAAGAAGTGCTTTTGACTCTATAGCACTTGAGGAAATATACTACGTCATAAAAAAAGTTGACTAAATGCGCATCTATATTAGCTAGCTTCAAAACACATGCTATGCTAATGTTAGCATTCTATATGCAATCCAAAGTGTCATTTTTTAATGTTCTCACTTTCCTTGTTATGCCTTCTGCTTCTATATGGCTTTATGAAATATTCATGCCTCAAAAATTGTCATTGTGTTTTTACTCTTTTTCTATAGCTTGAACACATGGATGACACATGACCCAACTTCAAAACTTCAAAATAATGTTAAATATTGGCTTTGATGCGTAATAAAAATATTTCATCTCATAGATTTTCTAAACATCTTGTATCATCTTTCTTCTTTTCTTTAGAGAAAAAACAATTTTTTGTGAACTATAAGTTGCTGACGACATATCTTTGTTATTCAATAACACAAAAGCAAAGTAACGAAACAAGAGCACTATACTACGAAAGTATTTCTATTGTTCATCTTGTTTAATAACAACAACAACCAAAACAAGAAGAATGTGTATGTTCTCACGTTCTCAACGCTGATGGCCAAATAATCTCTTTATTTTCATCAAGAATGTAATATTTAATATGGTGCACGCGTTACACTATGTAATAAACGATCAGGAAAATGCACTGCAAATTCCTTTTTTTTGCTGATATACAATGTTGGTTAAAATAACGGTAAGTGCAGTATTGCAAATTCTACACATATGGTTTGTAGCAACAACTACCTGAGGGTTGCACTTTTAGTTGCATTTTTGCAATCCTGCATCTTTGTGCAAAATTCTTAAAGTCATGTTACATGTCAGACTACAAGTATAAAGTACATACCTCAACTACTTTTAATGTAATCTCAAGTTGAGATTCTCAACCACACCACTACTATTAACTTTTTGCTTGCCAGCAAGATATAAGTGCAACACAAAAATTCTAAGGAAGGAACAAAGTGGTAATGGCATCAAGTAGTTGCTGTTTGTTAGTAATGTCAGAAACAACAAGCTCTTTTAAAATCCGCAACATAAAATCTTACAGCAATGCGCAATAATGCGATGTAACATGTGAATTTTAAATTTTAAAAGGAATGACAGATGATGTCTGACTTGCAAGTGACTATTATTGTGTTAGGTAGGTTTAGGTACAAAATTCCTAAAAGTTGTAAACCTAAACAGGTGCGTTTAGAAGACTCTTGTAAGTACAAGAAGACAAGACAGACAGATGAGCACAAAATGCTGCAATTATGCAGAAATGCAGTTGACTGTTGACTTTGTGTACAATTTAGACAAGTCTAGTCAGCGATCCAAGAAAATCCTATATTTATCCTTTGACTATTATATTAGAGATTGCAATCTAATCCTACTTGTCTCATCAAATAAGAAAAGTGCTATGTAATTCCCAATTCACAAATGGACTTTTCTACCAGACAGAATAAAACCTACTTTTTTTTTCGTCATGTTTACGTAACAAGAGGTATAGCAAAAAAATACAACGCTTTTATTCTTATACTATCTTTGGGCAAAATTGTAGAAATAAATACAATATGCCGCTGCTAGCTTACCACTACAGAAACTGTAGCCATGTGTGAATAACCCAGTTCTCTGCTCTTATACGTCATCATCATCATCGACTAAATAAAATTTATATACATAGTCTGTCTGAGTTGTTAGTTAACCACGTAGCCACCACTATATATGTATTATCTTTTTGTACTGCTACAAATATCCTTAGTCAGAATCAGAAGACAGGAAGCACTGACCATTGGCCATCTTCTTCTTCTCTATCTGAGTCAGTTTTATTTTTTCCTTCAACACTATTTGCCTTTTGAGTAATCTTTTTCAAATAAGACTAGATAAGTAACAAAATAAATAAAGTGCTTCTCGAACTCATTATAATTTATTGGATGACGAATATATTGAGTCCACCTACATTACATTTTATCAATTTTCTTGACGATGTATTGAATGTAGTCATCCTCTACTCTCTCATCTTTGACAAGAAATCATCAAACTATAACGGTCACAACATGAAATTTTATGCTAATAATGATGTACATACAAAAAGTATTCAATGGTAATAAGCTTAGTGTCTGACGAGTGAGTGGCTTTACTCATTTAACTGACATGAGAGCCGACAAGCTACATGATAAAATATATTCACAACCACAAAACCTAACTATATAAGAGGCTAAATGAAAGATTATATAATATAAGCCTAATGGCATTTACTAAAGTGTATACTTGATAACACCATCATTATTATTACAAAACAAAATTGCAACTCCCTCTACGCCTTATCATATCATCCTTTTAAAGCATTTTAGGTAAATGTGAAATGTAATATGTACTGGTAATATAAGACATTAATTCTCACTAGTAGTAGACACTGATACTCTATAGTCATCATCAGTAGAAAAACTGACAAGAGGAATAATGCAAACACCATTGAGTGTGGGAAGAAGAAAACCTATCCAGCTCAAAATACTCTCAGATGCACTTTACGAAAAAGAAAAATGAGCAAATTCCATTCATTTCAGAAAGAGAGACATGAAGCACTAAAAGATATTACTTCATGATGACTAATAACATGACAGTTCTATATCATAGCTGCTACTCATAGTCACTCACTTCTACAAGACTACGACTAACGACACTAGAAACAAATTGCCATTTGACACACTATTCATGGAACTTGAGGACTAATGTAATTTCCACTTTACGACAGCTATCCTTCCTCATAAAGCATCAAGAAATTTAATCTTCCGACGAGGTCAATGTAATATCATGACTTTATATGATATGTATATAAATGTATAGAAGTATATTTCATATTTGTTTTTCATTTCTCCCATTTCTATCTGAAGTGTTATATTATGTTCTTCATCAAATATTTTGGTATTCAACAAAATATATGTAGCTTCTAGTAGCTCTAAAGCTCCTTGCATAAAAAAACATGCTTAAATAGACATAGAAAGTTAATATAAATATTTGAGTTAAGAGGCACGACGACTCCCTGTTTCGTTTGTATAACAACTTTATTTGCATACAATGCAAATTGTCGCCATCATTACTGTCATGTAACGCTCGTAGTTGCCAATATATTACAATGCAGTACATTTGTTTTCTTCAAACGAGAGTATAATAATGTTCCTCGGAGGTAAGTAACTAGATTCCGTAATTATACTTGCAAATTATAAGAAGAAACGTATTATAAATGTAAGCAAATTATTATGTAGTATATATAGTTTGACCAGTTTCAAGTTGAAGTAAGGAGTTGTTGTTACACAACACATGATAATAATACAATACATTCATTGCACACAACTAACAAATATCAATAAATCGAATAAAGCAGTTCCACTTATTTCTGCATAATAATGTGATACATATACTGAAAAGGTTTATTTTTAGACTCTCAAGAGTTTATGAATTAAATATTCGTTCCATCTTTGCTAATTACGCAAAAAGAGAGTAACAGATAGAAGAAGCTATATAACTCTTTTATGTTCCAACAAAATACTTGAAATTCATGATACGATGCCAGGAGAGCAATACTTTAAATAAAACATGCGTCTTTCCTTTTTCATGTTATGTAAATATCTAATCTACTTTTGCAGTCCTTTTTCAATTAGGAAGATTGAAAGTAGAAGAACTTTGCATATACCAAATAGTTATACCTACCTACCTAAGAGACTATAATAAAAAAACATTTTGCGACTTTTTGTTGCAAAGAGCTACTTTTTGATGTAAATATAATGCATTTCCTACCTTTTGTTGCAAATCTTTTTTTTTGTTGTTGAAAACTGCAAAGAGGCTTAATGTAAGTGACAAGTAAGAAAAGTTTCCAATTTTCAAGAAGGATAGATTATAGAAGGCAAATTGTGAATCTGACAGACTGACTCTAGACTCCTAGTTATTATAAGATAGACTCTTCTAAATAATTCTATAAACTAAATCCTTTGAGAGAATATTGTTTGAACAGATGCCAACAAAAGAATTGAAAACACTACTAGCTTTAGCTACATATTGCTTTCTGAACCTTGACCTTTCCATGTGTAGTAGCTACCTTCATTTACATAACACAAGAATACTCATTTTTATTTAAAGGAAAAAAATAAAAATCAAGTGTGTATTTGAGTTACTAACCACACACGAGTGAGTTGAAAAAAATCAAAACTGCTTGTTTATATATATTATAATAGCAATTGTAAAAGTTATATACATTTAACTAAGCGGTTATTGTAATTACTCATTTAAAGTTGATTACTTTAGACTTATCCTTCTAGTAAACACTTTCGCTGATTACGTAAATGATCTTATTCAAAATATGTACATTTCCCTTTTTTCGTTGTTTCCAAAGGTCATTTACTCTTTACTGTGATTACAACAAGGATATGTAATCTTTATTACTAAGCGCGTAGTGTTTCTGCCTGCCTGCCTGCGTCTGAAGCCCCCTCAGGGCATGAAAATTTACTCTGTTAAATCGGATCTGTCGGACATCATGTTGTTGTCACATTTG
>VCNE01008278.1:0-14330 GCA_009869805.1 Oncopodura yosiiana
AATAAATATAAATATGTCTCAATTTATACCTTTAATTATATATTGAGGATCTCTTATTGTCTGAATATGAACATATTTATCACGTGAACCAGTGACAAAAACTGGAGAAACAACTCTGTCATAGTCATTGGCAGTGACAACAACTGGAACTCTATCATCAGTAACAAAAACTGGTCTTGCTGGAAATGGAGCAGCAGCAACAGCAATCACTTGTTTAGGTTTCCTTCCATCAGCATAACTGCTGCAGATGATGAGACTCACAACTAGGATTATTGATATCTTTCCCATTTTTTTTGTTGTATTGTGGCACTCTATGTCCTTACTCAACTGACACTGTCCAAAAAACCAATTAAAGCTGTTATATATAGATTTATTGAAATATGTGCACTCAGATACTTAGGCCAAGGCAAGTGTGTGCACAGTTAATAATTAGTTGACTATATGAAAATAAAAGAATTGTTCATAAATATATGACAGTACCTAAACAATGAAATATGTAAATCAATAAAGTGGTAATAAATATAATTGCAAATACAGGTTATTTATATGACTTAACTATAAAAGGATATTTACCTAATAATAATGTGTATATACGCTTCTCTAAAGAGTCTGACACTATCTGCTGAATTTTGCACTCATTACATCTCTTTAGATATATCTTTTTAGTCTTTATACTTAAAGAACGCATATCGCATATATATACTCTTCTACAATAAGAAAAATATTTTTCTTTTTATTATTATGATGTTGGTTGATGGGTAGCAATTTTGTATATATGTAGAGTATACATAAAATGGCAAATTATTTTTGTTTTTTTTGCTATATTATATATATACTTTTATGGGAAATCCGTCACGGAAAATGATTAGAATCTCCAATCTTTTCTTATGTGTGTGTGTAAAGTAATGCGTGAGAGACTCATAGTTTTTAGCCATGAACTACAATAATAATGTACATTTTTTGGTTACTGACGAATGAACACACATAACATGTAATTATAGAAGTAACTGAGGGAAATTTCCGGTCATCAACAATTGACTCTGTATTATCAGTATAATACACTAAAAAGTATGAGTAAGTACTTATGATTAAGAGAGAGGAGGAAAGCATGTAACTAAATTAAATTCTCCAAGCAAGTAAGTTTTATAACATAGTGAGAAAAATTAATTTCCAAGCACGATACAATGAATACAAGGAAATTCATTATATTCATCTAACAGTTTTTTTTATCTTGAACATAGGTGTTAAAAATTTTGATGTGATAAAGGATGTGCAAAAAAAGGTTCATCATTATCTAAAATCTGTTGAGCTAAGTGAGTAAAGGTTAGGTTTTTTTTTGCAAAGTACAACTTTTGCAACAAAACACTGGCGTGAAATTACTAAAATTCCTTATTGCTACTCAATACCACCCATGCAGTCAATGAAACTTGGTTTACCAAAAGTTCAATGATTTTTTCAAGAGGTTTTTATGATATCTTTTTAAGTAAAACGCATTTATTTATTTATTTAATATATAAACAAAAAGAATTTCTTTTTTCCGTTTTATATAGTATACGCTTAAAAAGGTTGTTTTTTTTCTTTTACAATTTATTACGTTTGTTTATCACTTTTCATGTCAATTCAAATAACTGTCATACGAAGTCAGTGAGAAAAAAGACTATATATAGATACAATGATGAAGAAATACTTACAATTATTTAATATAACTAAAAAAAACTAATATTATTATTTGTTGTCAGATTCTTTTTTTCTTATCTTTAAATTAGCTTTGTATTATTGAAGTTCCATTTTGTCCCGTCATTACAGTTGCTGTTGCTTGTTGCATTGGAGCAGTTTGTACAATAATTTGTTGACCCTGAGTAGTAGCTTGTGCATTCATTCTTAACATTTGTAACTGTGAGGCTGTAAGTTGAATTGGGATCTGTTGTATTTCACCATTAGCACCTATCACTTGATGAACAAATTGTATACCACCACTAGTATGTTGTTGAGGCTGCTGAAATTGAGCTCCAGATTGTGTCAATTGTAACATTTGTTGAGTAGGTTGAGTAACAATTTGAGTTGGAGATTGTTGTACAACAGCCTATTGATTGATTGAAAAAAGAATGAATTTATTTTTATTATTTGAAAACAATTTCATATATCTAATATATACACTTATTTTGAATTACTTGTTGTGTAGTTTGATTAGTTGGCAATAGCTGAACTGTTTGTACACCATTAGCAGTCAAGATTTGCACAGAATTTCCTTGTTGTTGTTGTTGTAATGCAGCTTGATGTTGTTGAGCCAATTGTAAATAATATTGTACCTGAAATGAATGCAAAATACATATCATAAAATATAAACCAATTTAATAATATTGTAAATAGCTATAGATATAAATATTAAATAGTATTTATAATGAAGACAAAGTATAAAGTCATACTAAAAAATTAAACATGCTATTCCCTGATATATATAAACAAAATTTTTATCTTTTAATATATTAAGCAAGTGTGTTTCATGTTCCACTTTCGGGGCTACTTGATCTATGCCTTGGGGAAAGTCCCCGGACCAATTTGGTAGAAATACCTCAAGTAATAATTTACTTGAAATCTTCATTCCTATGTTTCTTTATAGGCTAGGATTATTAAATGAGCTGAGAGACTTTAGAATGAGGACTTTGTCATATCACAGTCTAATGTGGAAGCCTTTGTTATAAAGGTAACTCAATGGGGATTACATTGAAACGCACTTGCTAATCTTTTTTTTAAAGTTTCTTCTGATTACTAATACTACGAATTAACTAATTAGTATATGTTTCATTCTTCACCTGCTCTGCTCCAAGAACTGTAGCTGCCTTTGCTTCTTCTTTCTTTTGTGGTTTTATCTCATCACGTGGAACAATGTCAATTAAAAAGTCAAATTGATCATATTTAGTAATAGCCATTGCGATATCATTTCTCTGTAAAATAATATAAAGAGACGAGCAAAATATGATTACATTTAACTTTAGATCTCTTTCATTTTAACTTACTTGTAATGTCCTTCTTTTATTATCTTCTGTATGAATCCAAGCACGTAACGTCAACTCATGAATAAATATTTCAGCTGCTTTAGCAAACAAAACTGGTGCTTCAGCACTAATCATTTTTACATCTTCATCCAATTTCATAATTTTCTTTATCCTGGCTAAAGGTAATTCTTGTTGCCGTAAGTCATTCTAAGAAATATATAATAAAACAATGTATTATTTGTATAACATAATAAGTAAGTAAATAGAAATACACCACTCTTACAGTCGTTAAATTACGAATGTTATTTGTAACATTTGGCCAAAAGTCTTTTAGTTGTTGTTGTGATTCAGTCACAACCGTTGTTCCTGATGTTGACGGTGATGTAGACGTTGACTGCGACATTTATTTGCCTCTTCTACTTTGGCTGGTGGATACAAGAACAAATAAAAATTACAAAATGACCTCAGTGGATGATTTGACACTGGAATCCAGTTTCGATTTGATGCTCAACAGCGAAGGAGTCGCGTCTTGACTAAAACTCCACCTTTTCAATATGTTTCACGTACAAACCATCAAATTTCACAATTTTACCATCACTTTAAAAAGAAAACAATATTTTAAACACAACTTCATCAATTTACAATGTAAAAAGTCAACAACTTTCTTGAAATATTGCAAACAGCTGATTATAATATTGGTTGTTGTTTGTTAGCTGACAGTTTTCTTCTTTAGGTCATTCCATGATAAAATTATGTAAACAATAATATTATAACACACATGTCTAATAAGAAATCATGTGATTAATCCACGTTGTGAAGCGCCGTAAGTTTAAAATGTATAAATATCATGAGAACTCAATTATTTGATGTCAGTCAGTCAAGTACAACTACTTTAAAAGTTAATTGCAATGCAGAAGAAGCTGACTGGCATACGTCAACATTAAATTGTAGAAGGTTCTTTTTTGGTAAGTGATTATCACAAGGCTATTTTAATAATTTTGACAATAATAATTATTATTGCAAAAGAAGTAAACATTTCTCAATGATAAATTCTTTCACTCTGTATTTTCTTCAGCAGATCATTCTTCTGCATTGATGGTTTATTATTCCACAGTTCCTGATAGCTGACCAATCTTTCATTCTTTGTCCAAAAGTATTCTTCGTTAGTTAATTAATTAATTATGGCAGCAACAACAACAGATAGTTATGATAATTTGACATTGTAAGTAAATCTTTCATAAAAAAAATTATGTTTATTGAAAATTGACCTAATTTCTCAACTTGTGTTGTATACTTTTACTTAGTGTGGAGACTCCAGAAAAGTTTGTTATACATTCCACCAATTATACTACAGGAGGAAAGTTTATTGTTATTAATCGAATAACTGATGACATTTCCATTTCAGGTATGTATTTTTAAACTTTTTGTGTAATATTAACTAATGAAATAACTTTTATTTATAATAGCCGATGAAAATCAAATTCCTAGCAATACTGATCGAACTCGAAGTTTACAAATTGGTGGAATAATAGGAGTTATTAATTTGATTGCTGGTCCTTATTTGATTGTGATAAAATCAAAGATTCGCATTGGAGAAATTGCAAATCATGTTATTTGGCAATTAAATCAATATGAAATTATACCTTTTAAAAAATCTTTGTTGCATCTATCTGAAAAACAGGTCCAATATAATAACATCTATTTGGACATGATCAACAATGTACTTACAACTCCAAGTTTCTATTATTCACATACTTATGATTTGAGTCAAAATCTACAGTCTCTTGATGTTAATTCTCCTGATTTCTTTAAGGTATTTATATTATTAAAAAAAGTAAACATAACGATAAGAACATTTAATTTACTTTTTCTATGCTTTCTTTTTTATATATAGCAAACAATTGTTGAAAGAGCTGAAGGAAAATTTGTTTGGAATAATCATCTTTTATCAAGATTTCTTCAAAAGCGTGATTTTCATAGTTTTTGTGTCCCAATTATTCATGGATTTGTATCAATTACAAATTTAGAAATTCAGAAAAAGGCATTCAAATTGATTTTAATTTCAAGACGAAGTAGTAGACGGTCTGGAACTAGACTCTTTTCTCGTGGTATAGATGCAGATGGTAATGTCTCAAACTTTGTTGAAACTGAGCAAATTGTTGAAAGTGGAAGTGACATGACATCATTTGTGCAGGTGAATAAACCAGTTTATTTATTATTAATTAATTAACATATCTTGACAATCTTCTTCTCTTCTTCTAGATTCGAGGTTCTATTCCTTTGTTCTGGTCACAAAAACCAAACTTGAGATATAAACCAAAGCCATTAGTAGCACAGATGAATCAAACTGAAGCATTTTACTAAACATTTTGAAGAATTATTATTGAGATATGGAAAAGTTGTTTGTATAGATTTAGTAAATCAAACTGGATCAGAAGCACCACTTGAAATAGCATTTCGACAACAAGTTGAATCATCTGGAATGTCAAATTTGAGATATGAAGCATTTGATTTTCATCATGAATGTCGTAATATGAAATGGCATCGAACAGAAATTTTAGTAAATCGTTTAATGAATGAAATTGATGAATTTGGTTATTATATAAGAGCAAGAGGACAACGTCAACATCAAGAAGGAATATTTCGAACAAATTGTATTGATTGTTTAGATAGAACAAATGTTGTTCAAGGATTATTGGCAAAAATTAATTTAGAACAAGTACTTCAAAAATTGGGAATTTTAAAAGATGGTGCAAAAATAGCAGAATTTCTTGATGTTGAATTTCTTTTTAAAAATGTTTGGGCTGATAATGGAGATGTATGTAGTATTGAATATTCTGGTACTGGTGCTTTGAAAACAGATTTTACAAGAACTGGAAAACGTAGTTGGTCTGGAGTTATGATGGATGGTTATAATTCTGCTGTGAGATATTTAAAAAATAATTTTAGTGATGGTTTCCGTCAAGATGCTATGGATCTATTTCTTGGAAATTATAATCCTAATAGTGAAGAAGGTGTTGGTAAAACATCACCATTGGAAAGAAATCGAGATTTAAAATATTATACACTTCCTGGTCTTTTAATTATATCTATAATTATGTGGGGAATGCTTGTCATTTTTCCACAAGAATATACTTCAGAATATTTATTATACATGTTATTCTGGGGCTCAATGGTTTTTGCAACTGGAGGTGTCATGCTCTATTATGGAACAGAATTTGTTGATAATCGTAAGCGAGTTTATGATTTGATTAATGATATGATCTAATTAATTTCTTTTATATATTTTTCATATGAATAGCAACACTTAATGATGCTCATCGCCTAACAATGTGACTAAGCCAAGTATAGTATACAACAAAAACATTAAAAAATTCAAAAAAAAATCAACTCAATACATTATTATTTTAGATCAACAAAAAAAACTTAGTAATTTGTTTTCAAACTATCATTCCTTAGAAATTCCTAATATGATCGAATCTATAACTATACTATCTAATCATAATCAATCTCTTTAGATATATCGTTGATTCAACATCTGTATTTATTTACTGTATGTGAATATGAAAATGTATAAAAAATGCGTCTTGTTTCAGATTATATTAAATCAAAATCTATATTATGTGATTATTTATTGAGTTTATATATTATATATTTTGTCAGACTACTTATTTATTTATAGTATATATACAGAAAATGACTCATTTTTTACAACAGTAATATATAATTATTCGCACTCTATAATTTTAACAGAGGAAATGCTACAACAATAACGTTTCATGACTCGAAGTAAGTGGCAGTACAGCTCTCTTCTTATATATAATAATAATATAATCTAATGATGACTACCACCATGATGATGTACTTGTTTAGAATCCCAATATTTTTCAGCAGCAGTAGTTAATATAGCTGCTCCTAAACCCCACCAAAAACCACGAAACAAAATAAAACGCCATTTCTGTGCTTGTGTATGCTGCCCTTGAAACATCCATACGTAATTTCTATATTATATAGAAAATCATCAAATTATTTATATCAATTTTTTAGAATTTTCTCCAGCACTATAGAAAATATGTAATAATTATTTACCTCAACCAAGGATCTTTCAATCCTTGAGAAGCAAGTGCTCTTTGGACAGCAGCAAGTTGAGGTACACTTTCAACTTTATAACTTCTCCAATCTGGAAACTTGACATTTGGATAATTTGGATCACCAGCTTTGTGTCCTCCTCCCATATTTTTTTTGTTCGAAAAAACAAAAAAACCCAAGATAAAAAAAAGTGTTTTTCGAGAATCTTTTCAAACCTTTTCAACTACTCCTGCTATTTTTATCACGTGAATTGGTAAGCTCGTGAGGTGTCACTAATTTTCATAATAAAAAAAACTGAAAATATTTGGGCGCAGACTCTGCGCTGCTGCAGAGCAGAGTTAAATAATCGTTTTTGACTTCTCTCCTCTTCTCTTTCTATAGGAGAGGACTCATCTCATATTGCATATTGTTTCAAAATTCAAGAGAGATCTTTGTGTTATAGGAATATAAATAGTAATTAACACAATATTATTAATAAAAGGAAGATAAAATTATTGACAACATGCCGGAGCAAGTATTGAGAATAGATCCCGAACATGAATTAAAATTTAATGGTAAGTTTTGAGCTCAGCAAAAGATCATTTATCAGATAAATAAATAATTGACATTTCTCTTTCTAATTAGGCCCATTTACAGCTCCAGTTACATCCGTATTAAAACTATCTAATCCATCTGATAAACGTGTATGCTTCAAAATCAAGACAACTGCTCCAAAACGTTATTGCGTGAGACCAAATGCAGGATTACTAGAGCCCGGAAAAGACATAAGTGTAGCAGGTCAGTAGGCAGACTTTATAGCGTTTTTGTATTTATAAATAAAATCTTTTTGTACTCAACAGTCGTATTTCAACCATGTGAATTGGAACCTACAACAAATAAACACAAATTTATGGTTCAAGCACTATATGCTCCAGAAGGAGAAGTAAATCAAGATGCTCTATGGAAAGATGTTGACAGTTCAAAATTGATGGACACAAAACTTCGTTGTACCTTTGTAAGTTAAGAAGAACTCATTATGTTCAAAGTATTTTTCATAAGCTCAACTAAATCATCACAAATTCTTTCTTCTATACATACAGGTTACACCAGCGGATGCAGCAGGTCAAAATGATTTGAATGCTGTTCAAGAAGAGAAAATTGGTCGTGCAAATAGGGAAGAAGTTTCTAGCAAGAACAGGGTAGAGAGAGAGACAATAACTAAATCAGAAATTGTTTGTTGTTTTACAGTTTTATAACCTTTTTGTTTTTTGTATATAGAACATGGATGATAGCCGAACTGGAGGTGGTGATCAATCACGTTTGCTACAAGAAAATAACCAACTCAAACATCAAAATGAAAACTTAAAGGTATGAAAAATTAATATAAAAGTTGTCCCATTTCTACTTTTTCTTCCATCCAAATTATAGGTAGAAATGGATAACCTGAGAAGACAACTAAAGTCACGAGAAGCAGGTGGAGGAAATATGCAACTTCAAGCAAACCCACCTGCAGTTCCCATGCTGTATATCGTTGCAGCGCTTGTAGCAGCTTTGGTCGGTCTCATTCTTGGCAAATTCTTTCTCTAATAATTCAAGCTCTATCTATGTCTAATTAGTCTATATAATATCTATCTCTTTCTTCTCGCTCCCCTTATAGAACTGTCTATATTATAATAAGTCTCTGCAAAAAAAAGCATGCTTACCATACCATTAATTTGTCACTGCTTCACAATTTTATCTATCCACCTTACCTCCTGATACACAATGTAAAATAGAAAAAAAAAACGTTTGATGTATATGTTTAATTCTAAATACAAAGATCAGCAACATTTCACAACAACACTAGTGTGCCAGAGTCATAATCATCATGAACTATTATTAATATTATATAAATATGCTAATTAATACAAAATATTTTATTTGAATTGAGTGTTTCACTTTTTTTGCGCTTTCTCCTGGTCCTCTAATAATCGTATTATTATTATTATATTGTACACTAATTGATGATATGAATTTGTTTGATGTGGTGAAGAAAGTCAGAAAAATATGTATAGTAATATTATAATAATAATAAAATTTAAAAAGATACTGTTCTTCTGTTGTACAGTATTGCACATCAGAAGTCAGGCAGGATGATGATAATGATAAAAGTAATTATTATATAAGAATATATTAAAAAATCAACTACTAAAATATTTCTGTTTTTGTTCTTGCTTCATCTTATTATTTATAGATATATAATTTATTTATAAAGTAGATTTAGAAATTATAAGATACATTTTAATCTGTAGTAATGTATTAAGAAGAAGACAAAGTAGAATTTAACTGATTAATCATTTTAAATGTTGAAGTAGTAGAATTAATTGCATTGTAGATAAATGTATTATCTAATGGTATATATTGAGAAGTAATAATTTTGATAACTTCTTGAGCAACGCAACCACCAATAAATGCTGCAACAGATTGAATTTCTGCAGCACCATATCTACAAATTTCATGAATATAATCTTCTCTTCCTGCAGTTGTAATTGTAGTTGCGTTCCATTGATTCAAAAGTTTAGTAAAACAATCTCTAAATTTTACAATATCAGGCTCAACATGGTCTTTAGAAACTCCAGGATAATCATTATATTTTGAATGAAACTTGAGTACACAACGTAGCATAATGTAATACATTTTATCAGGATCACAATCTTCTATATCTTGACCTATTGTAATATAATTTTAGTGATTTAAAAGAAAAAACATACCAGATGATAGGAATGTATATATATATATGTATAATTTATTTACCCAAGTCTTGTAAGATAAGAGTAGGACGTGATTCTAATTCTTGATATATTGGATATCCTCTTATAACACGTAAATTATGAGACTCTTTACAAAATAATCTAATGTCATTCAATTTAAATGTTGAACTTTGTAAACCATTTTGTTGTCCAATATGTTGACATCTACCCAAAATATCATCAGCATCTTTTAAAGCTTTCTCACGATAAACTTGTTGAAGTGAAATATATCTATTAGATTCTGCTGTCATATCAGGCAAAATTCCAGAAAGAGGAAGTTGACCGTTATTATCACGAACAAATTCTTTTAATGCAGCACACATTATCCAAAATTTAGATTTTTCAGGTTTTAATGTTTTAGGATCATTCAATACTTCTTCAATCTCATATGGAATTTTAATAGGAGTTAGTGCTGTATTAATAGATTTAATTGCTTCTTCAAATGGTTCATCATTATCATTTAATCCTACTCTCGTCAAATCTAAGAAAGTAAAACAATATTTATATTGTTCATTCTTTCAATATATAATGTGGATATTATTTTTTTTTTTAAAAAAAAACAACTTACAATCACGAAGAAATTGTTTAAAGACAGCCTTTTGTTTCCAATTCATATGACAAGGATGACACTCTGTAGATGAATCCATACCATTTTCAACTGATTGTTGATCATCACAAGAATTATGAACATTTAGAAACTCTTCTATAGCTTTATAAAGTAATACTAGCCATGGTGTATGAACAGCATCATCTCTTCCATTGATTGTAATTGTATTCATATATGTTTTCAATTCAAAAAAAGGATTTTCCAGTCTTAAATCGTCAAGAGTTGAGTCAGGATGTGATTCAATTATTGTATGTTCTGTTAATTGTATTCTAATCCATCCTATAAAACCAATAGACTGGCAATAAATGAATGGTATATTATTTTCCCATAATACTTTTGATAAAGTATTCAAGAACCTGTAAGAAAAGGAAGGTAAGAGAATTTTGTAATACTTCCAGCAAATATCTAATATGTATCTATATATATCTAATCTAAACTTACGACTCTTTTAACTGAGATGCAATTACAACGCTGAAGGTATTAAAGAATGTTGGATTTTGTTTTAATAAATTATCTGGTTGTTCTTCAATTGCTTCACCATTTACTTCAGGATTCAATTCACAAAGTAATCGAGTTGCACTTTCAGCACGCGATTTTCCCAAGCATTCCAAATCCAAAAAGAAACTAAAGTAATTCAGAAATATGGGTAATCAGTAAAAGTTTAAAACTTTTATTTTAAAATCGACTTACTTATTTCCAACATCTTCTTCAGAAACTTTGTGACCATCAACAATAGTAAAGCTTGCACAGCCAGGTAAGACTAATGATTTCAAAATTTCTGTCCCAGTTGCATTAGCATTTAAAAGACATATTTGACTCGATTCCAATTTTGTCTGCCCATGATCACCCCAGAGTCTAGATTATTTCAAAATAATCAATTTTACATGCTGAGTTTAAACAAAACAAAAGTGGTAAACCTTATAAACTTTACCTTAATTGTCGATCATATCTTTTGCTCTTCTCTGATATTTCTGGTGATTTTGGAGAAGGCGAGGCAGAAGTCAACATGTCTGACAGCTTTTCACAAAGTAGATCAATGGCAAAAGATTACCTTTTGCTTTTTTCTTGACACAAAAAAATTTTTATCGCAGACCAAAAAATTTTATGATTTGACAGCCTACTCAAAGACTTTTACTTTTACTTTGCCGGCAAGTGAAAGTTGAAGAATACAAGTAATTGAATAGATGGTGCGACTCTCTCTTAAATTTTCTACAGACTAATGTATGAGACAAAAACTAAAATAAATTGATGAAATGTCTCAGTTTGCCTTTTCTTGCAATCTACTAATTGACGTCTTTGAACGTTTTTCCATCTCATCATTAATACAATATACGCAATAAAGCGAGTATTTATTTATTCTTCACATTTTACATTATATATAGTAGCTTGTACAAAGCATTACTTACTTAGTATTTATGTATATTCTTTTTTATTTAAGTAGAACAGTAATAAAACTACGTTCAAATTTACAGTTGAGATTGATTGTCCAGAGCAATTGTAAGAAATAGTTGTTGGCTTTACGACAAAAACCATATTCTTTTTATTTATCTTTAGACATTTGCTAAAACTAGTATTTACTATCTTCTGCTTTCTCTCTCTTGATTTACTACCATTTTATAAAGTTTGTTTCGTAGCTTTCATTTTTAATTAAACTACAATTGACTAAATAGATATACATACATATGGCTTTCATTTTTGTATTACAATAATGCAATATAATCAATTTTTACTTTTACAACAGTTTCACATAGAAGCTCTGACAAGTTTCTTTGTTGTGGTCTAAAAACATTGGACATTGAATTTAAACATTTCCTTCAATTAAATATATTTATATAGCTCATATAACACAGACAATATGACATGACTTTTACACACAACATGTCAATAAAGTTAATTCTGGACAATGAATTTAAATGCCTTTTGCAACATCAAATTAGATTATGTAGAGTACTAAATTTATACATATAACATTTATATATTTGTTCATTATGTAAGCAATAAATTTGCTTACAAAATTTACCACTAGTTAATAGTAGACATTTATAATTACATCACAAAGTTTCGACACAATGATTATATTGACACACATGGAGAGAGGCACATTGTTTTTTTTTTGACGACAAATGCTGACCACTTTTTTGACAGGACATAAACATTTAGGCACTTTTGCAGTCGAATCACAGTTTTGAAGTTACAAGTTATTAGCATATAATTACATTATATATATTTTTTTCGACATGTTGCTGGTGATGACCTCGTCTCTTTCCATTTATCTAAAACATATACATATATTTATATGAGTACACAAGCCAACAAGTTTATTTGACAAATACATATTAATACAACACAGACTCTGTCTGTGTGGTTTCTCTTGCAGAGAAAGTTTTGTTTGCTTTTATCTATTTATCCCTTTGAATAATAGAAAATGCCCTTGAAAAAGCATTGATTGTAGCCACATCATGTATATGTATGTATACAGAATATGATTATTATTATTTGTGTGTGGTCTTTTGTTACAAACTTTTACTTCTGTTATAAACTCGGAGTGTACATTGTATACATAATATAACAATATTTCAAGAACCAAACACCAAACTAAATTTCCTTTATCCTTAAACTTTTACTTTTTGTATCTACTCTCTATATACATGTATATACTGAACTGACTAAAACTATGTAATATACAAAGATTATTATAATCCACTAGTAGTTACTTTTACATACTTATAGATAAAACATTAAAAGCACTACATATATACATAAATATAACATATTGTACTATAGTAAGAAGATAACTACTATACTAAAAAGATATAATATGTACAACATATAGATAGATAGTTTTTTAATGCCTCAACTTTCCCAGGGGTGTGATTTAACACACTGTGTTGGAGTAAATATGTATAATAAAATCTTCTTTTGTAAGTATTAGTAAAAGACAAGAAGACTGACAAGAAAAGAAAAAGAACATAGTACTTTTCCACACTTTTAGCGATAAAAAGTTCTTTGTAAAGAAAGATACGCTGCTCATCATAACCTCAGCTTTTATTAACAGTCAAGTATGTATATAGCTGTATAAGTATATAGTATATAAGTACCCATATAATTTGACATTGTAAGTGTTCCTGTGGTCATTTAGATATGAGTTTGTTGGCTTCCTTTTGTTAGCACTTGACATTTAAATATCTTTTGTTATCATATAGAAGTATATATGTATACTACTTAACTATAGAGAGCTTTATATCATTTTATAAGTATAGAAAATCTCTTACCAGAAAATATTATTTCATTTTACAAAGAGGAGAAGACTGTAAACATTTTTTAATCTTTCTTTTTATCATCAATAGAATTCTTTTCAAACTTTACAATTCTATTATATATGTAAGCTGAAACTTGATTTAATTTTGTACAGAAGATTTAGTATGTAGTTTATTATAGTATAACTGTAACGATTTGTCATTGTGACAAATGAATCGTAACAATGCCCTATATAATATATTATATGTGTTATATATATGTATATATATGTGTCGTATATAAAGTATCTTTGTAAGATCATTTGTGTTGAAAAGGAAGGACTTTTTTGTTACTTTTGCCGTATTTTTCTATTTACTTTGTAGATAGCTTTCTCTTTTTCTCTTATATAACTGCGATGCGTAAATACATATTGTGATGGATGGAAGTGAGAGAGAAACGACATGAACAGACATCAGAGAAAGCCAGTCTTTATTAGTTTTCACCAACTCTTCTCTCTTTCTCTTTTACTTACTTGGTTGTTAGCACAAAAATAGATGAGAGAGAGAGAGATATAGAAGTTTTATATATTGGAAAGGATTGTGTGTGTGGTGGTTCAGAGTTGGATACTAACTA
>VCNE01008279.1:0-11243 GCA_009869805.1 Oncopodura yosiiana
CAACAGAATCTGACATTACATCTGCGGATGAATCTACAAAACTTAATGAAAGTGGTAACAGCAGCAGTGAATTTAGATTTCCACAAAAGAAAAGTGTAAGTATAATAATTATTAAAATTATATTAAATACTAATTAAATAAATTATTAAATTAACTATTTCTTTCTCTCTTCTTTTTTATACAGAAATTAATGTCAGAATGGTGGTCAGATTCAATGAGTCCAACAGAAAATTTGAGAACAAAATATATGAGAAAATCTTGAAGTGACCAGGCTGTTTAAAAATTTAATTAGCAATTATTATATATAACAAAACTCAATATACAAAATATTATAAATTATTTAATTAGAAATGTGTAACATATAAAACATTGTTATTAATTATTATGTTATAAGTATGTTAAGCCAATAAACTGTGACGGTGGTGGCGGTAATACAAATAGTCTAAGATACATTTGTCTCAATTACACCGGCATTTATTTTATTATAAGTATTTATCTTGTGAGCTTGGATCCAAGCTGAGATCTCAAGCGTTTGATATGGAATCGATCGAATTTAGATTAAATTGCACTAATGAACTTAGTGATATATCTAGCTTAATAACAAGTGGTGAAGAATTAGAGCTCTGTGTACAAAGATTGGACAGTTTGATCTCAGCTATTACATCTAGACTAGAAGAAGATGGAATTACATGGTCTCGCCGTGTAATTAATTTACTAGAATGTGCTATACTAGAGCTTGAGCTCTCAATGATTCCAACGCCTCGAGTTGGACGACCTTCAATATCAATATCAATTGCAAGCATTGAAAGTTTGTTGTCACTCGATTTCAAGGTTCCATTTATTGCTAAAATGTTAGGAGTTTCAACACGAACAATGTTTCGTCGTCTTCGAGAAAACGGACTTTCGGTATTTACTGCAATTTCAACAAAATATAGCTTAGATCTAAGCTTTTTTTTGTTTCTATTTTTATACAGGTTAGACAAAAATATTCTATAATGAGTGATGAAGAGTTGGCTAACGCTATTTCAAACATTCTGGAGAATCATCCAAATACTGGGTACAAAAGAATGAAAGGATTTCTACTCAATCGAAATATTAAGGTGACTGAAGACAGAATTCGTAGAACAATGAGAATAGTTGATCCAGAAGGCGTTGATCAACGCACAAGAGAAAATAGAGCAATAGTTAGGAGACAATATTTCGTCCAATATAGTAATGACATGTGGCACTTGGACACAAATATGAAGTTGATCAGGTATAAGCAAGTTATTATTGGTACTACAATAATTAGTACAAAATTTATTTATTTTAATGCACAGATGGAAGATTGTCATAAGAGGATGTGTTGATGGAAAAAGTCGTCTCAATGTTTATCTAAACGCCAGTGGTGACAATTCAGCTCAATCCAATTTAGATGCTTTTCAGTATGCTGTTTCGAACTATGGTGTTCCTTCTAGGACTCGTTCTGATAAAGGAAAAGAAAATTTACTAATTGCTCAATACATGTTGGAAACGAGAGGAATTGGAAGAGCTAGTCATATTTGTGGACGCTCAGTACATAATCAAAGGTATTAAATAAAATAGCTCGGATCCGAGCTTCTTACGAGCTAAAATTATATAAATTAAATTTACCAATTTTACAGAATTGAGAGATTTTGGAGAGATGTTTTTCGTTGTTCTGGATTTTATTACAATGTTTTTAGAAGACTTGAAATGGATGAAATTTTAAATATTGATGACGAGAAACACATTTCGTTATTACACTATGTATTCTTGCCTAGAATAAACAGACATCTCTCAGAATTTCAGCAAGGATGGAATCTGCATCCACTTTCATCTGAAGGCAATTTATCTCCTATACAAATATTTGCTGCAAATTTACCACCAGTGGAATGGGACTATTTACCACAGGTTTGGAACAATATTAATAAAGTGGCGATCGCCACTCAAAACAAATTTTCATTTTATTTTCATATTTAGACAAATCTACCAGATTCTGATCTGATGCTGAATGATGTTGAGTCATTGCAAATTCTGAATGAAGAGATATTGCAAGAGGACACAATTATATCTCCAGTAACGTATAATGAATTTTCAGAGAATGAAGTAGCATTGTTGGAAACGATTGACGTACTTGCAGAATCTTATGATTTTGGCTATGATATTTTTGTGAGATGTATTAATTTATTAGGATTGTAGCCTAGATCTAAGCTTTAGTATAGATTTATTTATTTCCTGTATAAAGTTTAAAGTACATATTATTGATAATATATATTATAACAAGTATGTAATAATAAATTAGATTCCACCAAATCCTTCAGTCGCAAATGTAAAAGCCATGTTAAGGCTGTTATTTATTTCGTCTTTTGTATACGAGGCTGGAATTTTGATTTCAGAAAAGCATGCTTGCACTCCAAAAATACATCCTTCCTCTACTGTGACTTTTAATTTCTCATCAGGCAAAAATGGCCATCCAGTCCAGCATTTTAAAATGTCAATGGATCTTAAACGATCTATAGGAAATAAATCGATGAGTACTAAAGTTTGTAATAAATTTTAATTTAGTCTGGATCCAGACTCTCACCTCTACTTGACATTAGCTCGTCAAAATATTCTTTTGCATATGTTAAAGCTGGAGTTGGACCAGAGAATTCTATCATTCCAACAACTAGCTCAATTGGAATGTCCAATTGCTCAGATTTTGGGAATACACCTCCAATGAGATATGGTCGTTTTGAGAGAAATGCCAATAATGGAGTTTTAATGAAGGCTTCTTTTATAGCTTCAAGTTGATGACGTCTTTTTTCAATTACTTCATGATAAATAATGAGATCCATAACACAGGTTGAATTTTCTGAAGTGACAATATTTTGAAAACCAGCATTTGAGGCCAATGCTTGAATTTTTATTAGTTGATCTCCATTTAATGGTATTCCTCTTCCCAAGTCGTTCATCTAAAATAAATTACGTAAAAACACTCCAAATATTGGAGCTTTGATCAAAGCTAAAATTTTAATAGAATTACCAGATTTAACGTTTCACGAATATCAATATCAGCAATATCCCTAATAGAAATGTTTAATGGTGTTTCGGCAGTGATATTTTCCGTAATTAAATATTCAGCCACTGCTGTACTTAATCCAATGCATGAGACACCAGTATGTATAGCTGAATGACAAAAAAATTTTCCGATTGCACTAAAAATTCCGGATCGTAGCAAAAGAATATCGTTGCATGGAATTTTGTGATCCTCTTCTCCTTCAAACAATGGAAGATTAGAATATTTTCCATTCATTATTTTAGTCATTCCTGATATGAAATATTCTTTTCGAACGGCTCCAACATCTCGCCCTACGTATAATAACATAGTTTTACATTTTAATTATTTTCTTATTAATCGTTTTAATTTTGTATATAAATTAGTCTGGATCCAGACTCAAGTTTTGTACCTGCTTCTCCTAGAAATACTACTTGAGGAGCTTTCAATAAATTAAAATTAGGATCTTTGTACACTCCTACAACTTGTAGTACAAAATCTTCACGTTGAACAACAACCAACTGAGTTCCATCATTTTCTTGATATAAATTATCTCTAAGATCTTCCATAGTCATAGGATCTAAATGTACAAAAAGTATTTTATTTAAGATATTTGAGCATGAAGAATATAATTACCATCAATTGAGTTGATTTCATCAATTCGTTCGTTGTGAGAAGTGCTTGGAATGGACTCTACTTCTAAAGATTCTCTATTATTTGGATTATTGTCAATTTCATTTCTAATCTCACCAACAATCTCATTTTGATGTTCTTCAAGCTTAAAAAGAAAATAAATTAGTAAAGTTTATTATTAAATAATTGAGCTTAGATCTAAGCTAGATATTTAATCGTAATTACCAGTGGAATAGCGGTGAAAGGTCTAATGTATATAATTGCAACTCTTGCAGCATTCAGATCAGTCATAGATGGAACTGCGTTTTGACGACTTATTCTTATTAATGAACTTTGTCTTCCTCGTCCTGCATTTCGCATCAGCTCAAAATCAATTTCTTCCAGTTTTGGAAATGAGGAACGTATGGCTTCGATGACTGTGTCAGTAGTAGAGCCATGTTCTAAATGTACAAAAACCAAAAGTATTATAAAATAATTATTAAGGTTAAATTTTTAATATACCCATTGTAATTAATGTTGATCCTAGTCCATTATCATTTAGAGTAGTTAATTCACTGCCATTGGGAGCAGAGGTCATTTCAGGTCGATCAAGACAGCAAAAGTTACGGGTCCATTCTCTAGTAGATCGATTATTTCTTCTTGCTGGAGCTGGGATCCCAGCTGGATTTCCTCGACGATATGGCTCGAAATTTCTTCGTAGTTCTTGTAAAACAGATGATTGTGGAGTTGAAGCTGAAGATGTAGATGGTTGATTATGTGAGGATAAAGGAGGTGGTGGTCTTACTAAATAATTGAATAAGAATTAGATATAAATTACGTTGTCAACTTAAAGAGTATTTCCTTACCACTTGGCACAATATTTCTGCTACTTCTTGTTTGATTTGGTGATAGCTCCTGAGCAGCTTGGGCAATTAACTCAAGAGCTCTACTAATATTATTGTGAAGAGCTGTATTATTATTTGACATTTTTACAGTATAAAAAATTATGAATAATTTCGTCGTTAAACAACTTTGGACGTGGTCAAGAAATTCAGTTTCCCACCAGTAGCTGAGATCTCAGCTTTTTATCAAGAAAGTTAGCGCGTGATATAGTTTGCTATGTTGTAGATTGTGTTTCTTCTTTGATTGTGTTTTCTTGATTGCGGCAAATTGGACATATCACATATAACGTCTAGCAAATAGTATGTAATTTTAAATTGCAAAGCAAATAGTATGTTTTTTTGATTGCGGCAAATTGGACATATCACAAATAACGTAAAGCAAATAGTATGTATTTTTGAGTTGCATTGCAAATAGTATGTATTTTTGAGTTGCATTGCAAATAGTATGTATTTTTGAGTTGCATTGCAAATAGTATGTATTTTTGATTGCAAATCAAATAGTATGTATTTTTGATTGCAAATCAAATAGTATGTTTTTTTGATTGCAAATCAAATAGTATGTTTTTTTTAAATTGCAAATCAAATAGTATGTATTTTTGATTGCAAATCAAATAGTATGTTTTTTTAATTGCAAATCAAATAGTATGTTTTTTTTTTAAATTGCAAATCAAATAGTATGTTTTTTTTAATTGTGTTTTTTTAATTGCGTATTTCAAGTCGAGTATTGGCAGTGTTACTGCCTCATAAGTAACCTTCCTTGCAATAGAAAATGTTTACTACTCCTCTATTGCGTATACATATAGCAACTTCTTTACCTAATATTTCAAATGAAAGTTATAGTAAAGTTGTATTAGTTTAGTCGGATATAGAAATATCCCGTGTCACATTCCTGCACCAGCCACGCCCACTTGAATGGAGTCAATAAAATCATTTTTCATAAATGTTGTGTCTGTACTGGCCGGAAGAGTCAAAGCTAAATAAAACAGTTTATTGCTTAATAAACTACATACATTGGCTGTTGACAACAGACCAAAAAAATCCATTCCGGCTTGCAGGAAATTTTAAGACAAAATGAAAAATTAAACTTGCAAAAAACTTGACTGTCAAATGTTGAAATCTAATGACAAATACCTTCTTGTATAGAGAGTAGACAAAATTCAAGCATGCATTTTTTAATGTACTCAATCCTCCAGGAGTCAAATATGGCAATTCGACATATCCTGGAGTTCATTACCTCGAAAAAAATACATTTTGCAAGATTCATTTAGTATGGGATTAAGATAGAAGAAACGCAACCACACATCACAGATTGTGTATCTTTCTCAATTTGTGAAGTTTTGGGCATATTGTGAGAGCTTATACTTTAAGCTCCATAAATTGTTTAAAATCTTCGAAAAATTCCATGGGACACTGAAGAAATCAAATAAAAGATTCAACGAAACGTCGGAAAAATTAAAAATTGGATAGTCGCAAAAAAAATATTTATACTGAAGTCATAAACGCATCAGTATAGTTCATGATTTTTGTCAACAATATAGATGCGTCGGTGGTATTATTGAAATACTTAGTTAAAATAAATTTTGTATATATGAGAAGAAATTCAAAAAATTCTCCAGTTCCACTTGACATGAGAACAGCTTTAAAACATCTTAATTAATCAATCAACTAAAAGATTTAACGTACATGTGAGGTAGTGTATTGTGTTTGGTTGTTTGTTGATGAGAGAGACTATCTTCTTCTTCTTTGGATCTATATAACAACTGTATATATTTGTAATTAAAGAAAACTTCCCTCAGCTACTCAACAATCTTCTCCATGTAATTTAATGTTCTACGGCAGGAGCTAAACTCCCACCAAGAATATCTTTTTCTCCTCTGGAGTTAAATCTCCAGAGTCATTCCAGTATTGGCTCTTGAGACAAGAGCAACTTTTCTCTGGAGATCTGACTCACACGAACCTGCACTCTATACCTTTGTGACAAGGGTTTCTGACTTGAGACAAGTTTAGAAAAGAGTGAGTTCTACAATTTGGTATTTTCTTAAATATATATATATATTCGTAAAATTATAGTTTAAAGTATAAATTAGTTAGTAAAAGTTAAAAGTAGTAAAAGTTAGTTTGAGAAGATATAAAATTTCTAAAGTTAAAATCCTAAAATATATAATTAAGTTAAGAGTTGTGTTTTGATTTTGAGATTTAGTGTGACTGTGTAAATCTTCTGAGTAAATTGTGTGTGTGCATTACATTATTGTCATTTTTGGACCTATTGCCCTTTTCGAAAATAAATTATTAGATTTTGTTTTTGTTATAAAAAGTTAACCACGGTGTATTTTTGTGTATGCATCATTATTTAGCATCACAGTACCATAATTGACAGGTAAGACGACGACCTTGAAGGAATTGGAGTAGGAAGCGAGAAGAGCGATGAACACGATGATTCTTTTCATTTTTAAAAATAGAAAAGACAAATCAACTCTGGGCGCTATATGTAGTCCTGTAAAAAAACTAACACTTGTGAAATAATAGAGTAAATTTGTTGCTACTGAGGCCTCTGACAAAATTGAATTACATTGTTAAAGAATCTGGTGTGAGACGAGTAGCAGGAGCTTTGCCACTTAATGCAACTCAAATTGCAACTTGCACTTGTAGTTTTACAATGAAGGATATTAAATAGCCAGGAGGGCATTAACTTGAAAACAGGTTTTCCTTTATTGCAACTCACTCATCATCCTATTCATGTGTACATACATTCTTTTTTCTTATGGTAAATAACAAATGCATGAGCTAGACTCATACATGATCTGGTTTCTTCACTCAATTAAGTAGCAAATTGTTTATTATTCCATCTCATAAAAATATACATCATGTGAACTATTGAGAATGAAGTTTTTACAAGGATGAGCAATAGCGGGTTGGACTCACTTTCTTGATGATGGATCGAATCCATGGGATAAAATCTGCAAAAAAATGTATATGTAACCAGTAAGACTTGGTTATACAGTGGACTCTCTCTATAACGCAACTCTTTATAACGTAAACCTATCTAGAACGTAGAAATCTCAGTCAGTCTTCCGCCCAATTCCCTATATTAATACGTTGCACTCACTCTCTTTATAAAGGATTTTGTCTATAACCGAAAATTGCTTATAACGTAACTATTTGAAGACATTTTATGAAAAATTACTATCGGAATTTTAGAATACCTAGAGTGGTCCTAAATTTATGAAAATGGTGTCACTCGATAGGAAATTTAAGGTAGAGTCTTTCTACACTAGACACTAGAAAAGTAAGAAAACTAGCATTATAATCTGAATTCCTAATGAATTCTTACTACCAGGATTAGTAAGATTTATCAATTCTTATTAATCTGAATAGTGAATTTTTTAGGAATTCAAATTACGATACTAGTTTTCTTACTTTTCATCTCATCGTAAATTTTTCAGCACATTTCTAGTGCTACTATTTATTGACAAGCCTTCTCCAATATCTAAAATCATGAAAACTTTTCTTGTGTCATAAAACTTTACTTCAAGCATCATATTAACCGTATGCCTACATAAACAAATAGTAAATAAAAACTCTTTATAACGGTAATTCTGCTATTTTGCTCCCAATTACGCTATGGAGAGAGAGAGAGTTTGTCTGTATCATTCTCTCTCTCTCTAACGTAGAAAATAAAAACATTTTGGCGTAACGTTACAGAGTTCACTGTAATTAAAGTCTCTACTCACATGTAAGTTTGGCAAAAGTCCCAATTCCTTTAAGGTTGCCTGTAGAAAGTAGTCCAATTTGGGCCCAGGATTTTTTACTCTTGTCATAATAAAGTAAAGCACTTCCAGAATCTCCCTAAAATAAATATTCATGCAACATATTACCCTGACAAATTATTACTAAAAATCCTAGAGATGAAAATGACAAATCGTACGTGATAAGTTTGTTGAGTTAGCGAACCTCTAGCACAAATGTGTTGAACCGAACCTCTGGGACAGTCTTTACGAGAGAGGAGTTTAAGAGTGACTTTCTTAAGTCCCTTGTAGAATGTGTCAGTTGCTGAGCGGTCTGAAAGATGAAAATGAAAAATCGTACGTGATGAGTTTGTTGAGTTAGTGAACCTCTAGCACAAATGTGTTGAACCGAACCTCTGGCACAGTCTTTACGAGAGAGGAGTTTAAGAGTGACTTTCTTAAGTCCCTTGTAGAATGTGTCTGTTGATGAGACGTCCGTTATTAACCCATCTAGTCCATAGCCAACAGCAGTGACTGACATTCCTGGCCGAAGTTTCAAATTGAGAGAGTCCTTCAAACAAATTGGCTTCACTCTCTCATTCATTTTCACAGCAGCTCTCAAACGAACTATGGCAATGTCATCAGTTGGAGAAGTAGAGATGTCTCCACTGTTAAAAATATGCAATCTTAGTGACCATTAAGATACAGCATAATTATAATAGCATAATTTATAAGAGTAGATACATAAGTAGCTGGCGATGGCCAGGGTGTCTGTAAATCTCTGCAACGTCATAAAAGCGACTATTCCTATCTGCTGTCCACACAGATTTCTCTAATACTCCGACCTTTATGGAAGTTATCTTATCAGTTTTGTTATACATTGACACACAGTGGGCAGCTAATGACAATGATGTCTTTAGTTATTTAGAGTATACAAATAATTGATTTTAATTTACCCGTGAGGACGTGCCGCTCCGTAATTAGAGTAGCACCGCAGACTTTCCGTCTGCAATTTACACAGAACATTTTGAATTTTAAAAACAGTAATCTGTTCAACTTACTTTCTATCTGAAGTCGTTATGGCCACCACAAAAGGGAATTCTCCAACTGCCGCATACTCTCCACCAATAATTCGACCTTGTTGATCGTCATTAGAAATTTGTCCAGAGGCAAATTGAGCCAAAAGAACTAAAAAGGGATTTATAGAACCAAGTCAAAATGAGTATTGGGCTAAAATGCAAATTATTTATGATACGCTTACGAGTGATGAGAATAAGAACTAAAGACATTTTAGATTATCCGAAGATGAGTTGTAAAAGTATATAATATTGAATGTAAATGAACAGAGTCCAGATGTTTTGCTACGTCAACTTTGTCTAGTAGTCAAAGACTGAGACTTTCAAAGAGACACGTCGACTTCCGCATTTGTATTCATTCATAAACATTTATTGACATTTTCTCTTCCGTGTTCACAAGTTAGTCATTATGAAATGGACCCTATTTTTTCTAGCAACTCCTCCTCTTCATTTAGTACTCGGCTCTCAAAATGAAGATATAAAGAAAGAAGCTATACTCTTGGAAATGATTAGCTTGAATCAATGAATCATACTAATGTAATCTCTTCTGTACTCTTACGTTTTTCAGGAAATAAAGTAAAAAAGATAAACGTTGATTTGAACGTTATATGAATATACATTATCCTTTGATATAAGCCCCTGGCATCTAATTAGAGCACGGGTCTTTAAAAAAAGCTTTGAACAGTACTTGCGGAAGTTATTAGAAGGAATACGGTAACAAATTTTACCTACTTGGTCACCTTAGCTTCTCTATACCTTGTTTAAGATTTGCTTCTGTACAAAATTGTTGCATTTGACTTTGATGACGGTATAATTGAAATGATCAACATTAAGTCTATACTCATGTTTTCATCGTCCTTACTTTTAGTTTTAACTGATAAACAATTATAGTTTATGTTTCAATTAGTTTTGATGAGGCAAACTGAGACAAGTGTAAGCCAACATAATGCTAAATGCAATCTAGAGGCAAACTGAGACTTTTCTACAAATAAATACCCCACCTTTTTATTAGACTATTGTACTAAACTCTTTTCACTTTATTACATTACTACAAGCAAATATTTCATGATAGAGCAGCTAAGCTACATAGATTCTGACCATGAAAATTTGTTAACGCATCACTTTTCATTTCTTCATCTTACTATCAACTCTCTCTCACGCCCACAATTTTATTTAATACAAAATTAAGATAAAAATGATTGGTGAACTTTTAAGAGACCTGGGTCTTCTCAAGAAACATCCGAAGACTACAAACTTGATATTTGACCTTCACAGAAAACTATTAGCAATAATAATTCCTCTTCTGTTATTTGTCTTCTTCTATTCCGAAGGAATAGTCTGCCAGACAGGTCAGTTAAAATTAATTATTTTTAAGTTTCTTCTTCTAATAATAAAAAATTCAGGTGATGGTGAACCTCTTGTAAGTGCCGCATGTTGGGTCGGTGGTGTTAAACCTTACAGAAATTCAACCGTTACTCAATCTTCTCCACTTTGGACCACACCTAATTCTACAACAGAAGAAGAACAATTATCCTACGGGTTGTACTTTTTGTATCAACTGATTTTGGTGCTTCAACTCTTCCTATTTTATTATCTCCTATGGCTGTGGATTGAAGATAACCAACTTCGTTTCATCGTCACAAGTTTAAATGAATTGAATAGACAAATTTGTGACACAGCAGCTCATAAGGATTTGGTTTTATTGGCTGTTAGTGAGATACAATTTAGTCTCGGTGGAAACAATTGCAGATATTTAGGACTCATATTCTGCGAAATTCTCAATTTGTCATTTTCCTTGCTACATGTCTATCTTGGCTACATAATATTGGGAGAGGAAGTTATACTCAATCCTTATGAAACTTTATGGAACGTAATTAAGCCACCGGACTCA